>JANIJG010019457.1:0-112966 GCA_024611175.1 Megaceryle torquata
ATATATAGGGTATAATGGATATATATATATAGGGTATAATGGATATATATATATAGGGTATAATGGATATATATATAGGGTATAATGGATATATACAGGGTATAATGGGTCTTAGTTTGTTCTTTTTACTGGAGAGATCTGTTGTTCCTCTGTGAAAGGTGAGGAAATCTGATGTGTGTGTGGGTGTGTTTTTAAACTTGTGTATAAACTGCTCCTAAAGCACATAGAACTTTTAGTTTTTGTTATTTTTTGATCTTGTATCATCCATGTTAAACAGCTGCATCTAAAAAGGCAGTGGAGCTACTCATTTCACGTGATACAGGCCTTGTTCAGTACTGAGTAGAAGGTGGAGGTTTCTTGTAGCAATTTGAAAATTCAATTGAATCATTCTGCATTATGCAGTGACAGGCATCTAAGCAGAGAGGAGATGGCAGAGTTTTTAGGGATGATTCAGCTCTTCAATGGGAACAAAAGTGCTGAATTTTGAAGCACTTGGTAATAGATCTATATAAATTTATAGTAAATGTTTCCTTATCTTTATTTTTGTTATTGCTATAGGAGCTGTGCTTGGTCGTATAATGGAAAGTGGTAGAAAGCTTCACAATGAAACACTTGAGATAAGACAGGAAAGCAACAAGGGAGAAAGAGACAAGTTGATTATTGTTTGGAAGGGGCACTGTAAGAACACCAGCCTGCCTGAAACTTGCCTGCTTTTTGTCTGGCTGACGACATGAAGAGGTTTTATGACCAGATTGTGTTGTTTGGCCTGGAAATTCTTCATGTGAATCTTGGAGCTTTGCGTTGCGATAGAACACAGTCTTTTGGATTTTAATCAAGTTAGAATAGCATGTTTCTCCCCTGCACCCTCATATGGGTTGGAGGGGAAAGTTATATTTGTTTTTCTCAATGGACAGCCTTTTTTGTTTGCTTTTAAACCTTTTTGTGCAAAGGAAGATTGTGGGTGGATGGGGTGGATAGACTGGTGGTAGTATCTTATTACACCGAACTGCGAGTGTGCCAGAGGGATGAAAACACAGGGATATAAAGGCTTGATTGACAACAGAAGATGAGAAAGACGTGTCCCTGAAGGTGCTTGTTTTATTTCCTGGGTTAGTATTCCAAAGTTCACAGGTTTATAACAAAAGTTGCATTTACTGGAAGAGACATTAGTCTTATGAAGTGCTAAACTCTGAAATGGAATCATAATTGATATATTTCTATTTTTGTACGCTGTGCAGTCTGACCTTTTCTCCCTCTCTCCTTTGCATTGAAAGCAAGTTGAATTTACTCTCTGCAATTGGTTATTACAAATCACTGAGGATTTGGCAGGTAGATTCTACAGCAGGATTTGGTAGGTAAATTCTACAGCAGCACTTTGAACAATGTTGAGCAGTATTTTTCTTCTTATCCCAGAAGAATATCCTAGACTATATTTTTATCTGCTTTATTGTGGGGTATAGTTTGAAGGAAGAACAAGTCTGTCACTACTAAAATAGCCTGGGAAAGATTACTTTTGCTACTATTATTCTATTTGGCATCACAGGACGTTCCAGTTACTGAAGTGATACTGATGTTAAGATGAATATTGGAAACACTAATGAAATAAGAATTACTGGCTTGTACTCTAAGTACTGAATGAAAAGATTGTTTTGCACTTAGTGTTTTCATTGCAGCACTTCAACACAATGTTTCCTGTCCAGGAATGACAGTGATCAGTTTGGCTGTAATAACAAAACTTTTGGCTGAACAAAGGGTGATACTGGGCAAGAGGGATGATGCATGAGAATTGCTACTTCCAGCGTATGTGCTGGCCAGCCCCGTTCTGGTTTTCTGCTCGTAGCTTTAATTTGATTCTGTGCCCATACTTGATAATGAAGTAATACTTAGTAAGTGAAGTACTTGAATGTTTAGAACTACTCCTCTAGGTTGCTGTTCAAAGTGGGGCTGAGTTGGTAAGTTGGTCTGGTTTGAGCTAGAACAGAACCAGTTTTGGTGACCTGTCAGATAGTAAGCTGATAGTGGTCAGTGTCACTGACTTCAAAACAAATTAGTCTACTAAAAGTTACACTGGGAAGCACTGCCATAGTCCTCATAAACAGAATTACATAAATGCTTACTGCTTCTTTGAAGACCAGTATAAAAAGTATTTTATATCTTTATTTATCCAGAGAGAAGGGAAGTGAAATATTGATTTTTAGTGTTAATTTCCCCTCTCTTTTTTTTCCAGTTATCAAGTGCAAATCCCGTGTATGAGAAATTCTATCGACAGGTATGTATCTTCTTGTTGAAAGGACAAACTTTAGTTTGCATTTAAAAGAATTAATATTTTTTTGCTATGGACTTCAGCATCGCCATCAGTGTATAAACAAGGAAAGTTCAAGGAACATTATTCCATCTTGAGATATATTTTTCTAGTAACTAACACTTAGGTCTGAGCTACATCAGTATAAATTTAATATTGGTTGTAAGATGACTTACTGAATTTGGTAGGGAAATGCCAGGTATGCACGACATGCATCACTTTGCAGTTATAACAGACTGATAGCTCTTGGAATGGAGTATATTCTTTCAAAATTCTGTATTGATGTGTTCTTCGTTCCTTTTTACAAGTGAAGCTTGTAGTGCAGTTAGTGATATTTATGTAAGACTTGCATCTTTCTGAGTATCCCCAGAGGTTCTTGAAGGATGCTGTAAGGAGTGAAATTTGGATGGAAGGCCACTGAATGCTGAAAGAATGTGTGGATTTATTGCAGCTTCACGCAACAGACACATTGACTTTAGAATGTTAAAATACTGTATGTATAAAAGTAAAATATAATAATAATTATCATGTCTTATATTTAGGCCCAGCAAAAATAAGGTGTAGTAATTCCTATAAATACAGCTTCTTTGAAAAAGAGCTGTTTCAACTACTCTGTAAGAGCAGTGTTTTGTTTCGTGTGCATAATGGATGTTACTGTACATTCACAGGTTACAGGAAAACTTTTAAGGAAATGTAAACTGAGTTACTGTATAAAACAATTAAAAATAGATTTATTTTTTATTTAATAGAAAGATCTGATGAGTAATTGATAAACCCAGTCAAACAAACAAACAGCAACCTTCAAGGAAGGTTGGTTTTTTTGTTTGCTTGTTTGTTTGTTTTTTCTTTCTTTCCTTTGTGCCACTGGTAATGTTCCCGTCTGTTTGTCCTAAGACTGGATATAGTGTATAGGACTTATTTATTTAGGAACTTTTTTTGGGTGTCAACATTAGAATGTAAGCTTATCTGCTGGGGAAGAGAGAAGACCATGATTTCTATCCACGCTCTATTTTTGGGTTGTGCTTAGAGAATCAGTCCCATAATAAAGCACATAAATCAGCAGTTAAAGTGTATCAGCCTGAAAAGTTTGAGCTTTTTATTTTACTTTATCAAGGGTTTTTCTCCACTACAGGAGAGTAGCATATTGCTGCTCTATTGCTAAACAAGGAGGGGAGATTATGTTGATCTAAGTTTGGGTGGCTCCTGAAAGTTGAAGGAGGTAATATCACTCTCCCAAAGTTTTCCTTAGTCTGATGGACAAATCCTCTGTGTGTCTACATCTGGGCATTGATTAAAAACCTTAGGAGAATCCCCTATTATGGTGATCATTGTAAGGTCACAAGAAGAGGCAAGGATCTAATTTTTTTGCACGTTAGGTTTCCTAGCTCAGTACTACTGAGTATCGCAGTCGTGTGTCATCTTTGCCACGTGCCTGCCCGTCTCTGCCTCCCGACTGCAATTGCTTAAGTACTGAAGTGTGAAGCAAAAGGATGAGTAAAGAAATTTAATTTAAGCACAAATGTGGTACTGGTTCCTAAGCCACTGAGCATCTTGCATTTGTTGGAATACATATAGTGAAATTGGAGCACTATTTGTTGTCCAGCAGTCTCAGTAGTATGCAGGATTCCTTCAACATGATGTTATGGTTGGTGAAGTTGTGCCAATGGATTTGTTTTGCAGAGGATTACTTTTCTGACTTGCTCGGCCAAACTCTTTTCTCCGAGTGTTTGTCCTCAAGAGTAGTTTCCAAATGTGCTGTGTCTAAAAACTTCCAGTTGCACTAGATGACTTTTTCCTTCCCTCTGTTAGATAAGGAGATGTCCACTGCCAGAACAGAAATGTTCAAAAGACATTTCCCACTTTGTCCTATGGTGCTGGTAAAGCATGTTTTTATTCTTTCATACCAGAAACACTTCAGAGTGTTCCATGCAACTTGAGAGTAAATTCACCACCTGATGCTTAGTATGCTTCCAGTTCCAGTGCAAACTTAAAGTAATTCATCTGGCATCATGTGTGTTGTGAAATGGGCATAAGTACTGGGCTTTGTACTTAGTATGCAATTTAAGTTTTAATCTTTCAACGAGGACGCTTTTCTTTCAAATAAAAGCTCTTCTGTTTAACCTGTCCTAGACTGACTCTCAAAACAGGGTGAGTTAAAGGATAAATTCAAATCTGTGTGATAAAGTAGTAGGAAACTAATCCTGTGATGAAGCATAGCAGGTAAGCAGTATGACTGAGCTGCTGCTGAATTCTTGATGAATCCTCAGTTGAAGTGCTTCTCGCTGTTACCTTGTGACCAAATGACGTCAGATGTAATTTGTAATTTTTAATCATTTGTGGCCATACAAAAGACAACTTGCAACATGAAAGTTGTTGGCCAATAAAGCTATGAAAACTGCTTTGGCACACTGGAGAAAAAGCTCTATGAAATTGGAGTATAACTGCCAAACAGCAGCAACCTTACAGTGTAATAGTTAAACAGAAGCAATTTTGTGCAATATTTTAATGCTTAGTAAGTGCCCCCATCCCAGCGTGTAGGACTTAAAATTTGTAAAGCAATTTAAATCAACCCTTAAAAAAAAAAAAAACTACTAAAATTTATGTCATTGGTTGCTCAAAAATAAATGGTGTCGCTATTGGGTTAAATAAGAATCCTGCTTAAATCCCTTAGTCACCTTCCTTTGTGTTAGAGGTGGAGAAATACAAACCATCCAGACCGAGTTAGATATTTTAAGTATCTGAGGAGCAGGCTGACTACAAGGCTGTTGTGTTTGCAAATCTGTTGTCCTGACCAGGGAATCCTCAATCACAGGGAACAATCTCTCCTACTTAGTCACATGTCTTTTCTTTTCAACAGAAGTAATTTTTACTTTTGTATTAAATGATACTTTTGGGATTGCTTTCAGAGGTGTTGTTTTGTTCACTTGTAGAATTGTCTACAGACAACCTTCACCTGCTGCACGGATGATCAGCTCTCTGCAGTCTTTCCCTAGCTAGTTCTAAGCCCATTCCTCCGAGCTGTTTGCTTTAAGCACCTTGTGTGTGTTGTACCTGTGAACTTGGAAGTTTGGTCTTGCGTTCCAAACAAAATATTTGTTTAAACACAAAGCTATGAGACTGTAAATGATGCAATGCATCATCATCATCAGGTGTGTTGCTGTATGTTCCCAAACCTTCTGTTCTGTCCGAAGCACTGCTTTTCACTAGGCTCTTTCTCAGGCTCTTTCAAAGACAGCCATGATGACTCAGTGTTCAGCAAGTGCTCAGAAAGCATTGATCTTCTGAAGGAGGCACTGGGAACTCGAACGCTAGCATCAGGTTGTTCTTTCAGCACATGTGCTTCCAAGTTTCATGCGTGCTCATTGATTTGTGCAATTTCAGTTTTGATTCCCTGCCTCTTTCTCTCCAGGAAGTGTGGAAAGTGACCGACCTCTTGACTCTTTCCTGTCCTTTGAAAATATTTATCATGTTGCAAATTCTTCAGAGTTTCGGGGGAATTCAGCTGACCATAGATGGGAAGATGCTGGTTTTAAAGATAGTTATATATTTTTTCTATTAAATGTAATATATTCTTTGATTTCTAGATGTTGCAGGTCCTGCAATGATGGGATAGTTTGATGATAGCCTGATAGTTTGAACTGACTGAAGATACCCTTATTTCTCTTCTCTATACTGTGCCCTTTTTAGCCATTCTTTTGCTTCAGGCTCTCAAAGAGCTACAGCTTTTCCTCTCTTTCCCTTGTGCTTATGTAGGTGATGTAATTTTTACTGCTTGTTTCTTCCACTTGAAGGTATAGCTGACATAGTGTTTTCACTTAGGAACTTCAATAATGATCTATTCAGTGATTCCCCTGCTGATCCAGGGAGAAATGCACGCTGGCTGATACTCTGCCAAAGCTGTCAACAACTTCATTGTGTAAATAAGTTTCACTTTAGGGAGTAAGCATTTCCCTCTTCTAGGGTGGGGAAGGTATCTTCAAGCAGTCACCTTTTTCAGACCATAACAGGAATGAATTCAGCTGGGCAGTTGGAAGTAATCAAACTCTGAGACTAATCTGTCCTTACAAATCAAATGCTTTGCAGGCATCAAGGAGAAAACCCCGTGATTGTGAAGGGCTAATTAGATAGGTTCAGATGACAGCTGAAGTGAACAAGCTTCCCTGTCTATTGCGTACCTTGAGAAATTCTCAGGCCTTTGTCTGTACTTGGAGCCTAACTATTGGAGACCTTGAAAGCAGCTTGATCAATGGTTAGAAACTTACAGCAGTGAACATTTGATTCTTTCCATCTGTATTAGTGTTTGTTCATTGTTTTTTAAGTGGAATTAATCTAAATCTTCATTGATGACCTGTAAGAGTAAGCTTGTGTTGGGGTGCTGGCATGTGACTTGGGTGACCTGGGTTTCCTTCCTTGCTTCTGTCCCAAACCAGGTCATCTAAGCAAAATTCTTACCTCCCTGTGTCTTAGCTGTGTACAGACAGATGAGGATAATGGTGTATTTTTCTGGAACACTGTTAAACATATTAGAGTGTGAAAGCTGCTTAGATGTATATTAATCTTATGTCTTAAATTTGTCAGTTTAAGATACCAACTTCCCAAACCTGCCAATTAGTACCAAGTCTGAAGCATCTAGTTCAAAATCTTCATTCTAATGTAACATGACTTTTAATGAAAGGGAGTTTTTCTTTAAAATTCTGAAGATTGTTCTCAAAGTGACTATGCTAACTTGAGCATTCTTCTTTGCTAGCTTTTGGAGAGCCTATGTAAAGAGATTGCATCAATTCAAAAATTACTTTGTCATGAGAAGTTTCTTCTACCCCCAGGTTGATTCTGCTAATGCTGGAAGAGTGTTAGCTTCTGATGCAGCTGTTTTCTTAAAGAAGTCTGGATTGACAGATTTGGTACTTGGAAAGGTATTTAATGCCATTTATTTAATTATCCTGACTCTTCTTTCAGTTAGTATCCTGTGTAAATTAAAATCTTTAAGGGTACTGCCAGTTATGTGATCTTCTCTAATGTGTTTTCCGTTGTGTTATCCAGTAGTTTCCAACTTCAGTTTCCTTGCTTATTCTACTATGTATGTAGCTTGTGGTGGAAGTTAAAACAGTATTTAAAATTGTCACCACAAATAAACACTGTCAGGAAAGGAGACCTGAACTTTCATCCAAGAATGCATTGCTCAAGGGAGGGAGAACCTGCCAGTTTCCTCTGTGCTGTGAACAATTTGTCTCTCTTATTTTTTGTGGTTTAGATTTGGGACTTAGCTGATACTGATGGCAAAGGTGTCCTGAACAAACAGGTATGATTTTTCATATGATGTATGAGGTCATTCTAACCATTAGCAAGCCTTGAAATAAGATAAAAATTAAGGTATCTGGTTCAGGAAGGTAGCTTTTCTAACACTTTTTTTTTTTCTTTCATATTTTCTTATTGGAACTAGGTATGTACTTCCCACTTCAGTGTAAGCTACAATAAATTAAGCAGCTTTTGGCTACTTCATCAGTTTTCCTTCAAGTTCTAAAATGAGCTGCGGTGTGGCTGTGCAATACAATACACCGAGAAGTCATTTAAGGGTTAATGTGCTGTATTTACTGCAAAGGTGACTCTTCCTCTCGGTCTTGGAGGAAGCTTAGTGCAGAAATGAAAATTCTATTAAAACCTTCAAAATTCTTATCTCATTTTGGTGGACTTGACATTAGTGTGTTCTCTCTGGAGTTGTTCTTCCAAAGCCGTAGCGGTAACAGTATGGCAGTCAGACTTGCACGTCAGTGGTGCTACTGAAAAGCTTTAGTGTGTGTTGCTGTTTGCTTTCAAATCCAGTTACTTAAATAATTATTTATTATTACTTATAAATGGAATTACTTAAATGCTTGGCAATAGCGATTACAAACTTTGCCTCACCGGAAGGATTCAGTGGCTGCTGACTGCTGCTTTCTGTCGCTTTGCGACCCCCCCTTGAAGCCATTTGTGACCTTTTGTGTATATAGTGATACTGGAAAAGCTCTTAGTTCTTCTGAAATCTGTTTTCATATCATAAATCCTTTAAAATTTACTTTTTTCTGTAGGAATTTTTTGTGGCTTTACGACTTGTGGCATGTGCACAGAATGGATTGGATGTTTCCCTGAGTAGTCTTAATTTGCCCGTTCCTCCGCCAAGATTTGTAAGATTTCTTTTTTTAATTGATCAACTCATTAATAACTGTTTTTAAGTGAACAACTAGGAAGGTTTGATATAAATACTAAACACCAAACACTTCTTAAAGTGATGTTGAAGGACAGTAAGCCCCTACAACAGAGGGGGAAATTAGGCAACGTGGAATAAGGTGCTACGTGTTCTAGTGAGGATTTGAGTATAAAATTGTGTGTAATTTGAATGTATATCTATGGTATTTGTTCTGTTAGTGTTGTACTTAATGGAAGAAACATTTTACGTTTCTTACTCCAAACTTTGGTATCTTTAAGTAAGGCATGAGTGCCTAAAATGCAGCCCTGGCTTGGAGAAGGAGCCACCTTCTCAAATAAGGGAGTGGTTTTGCAAGGTCAGAACTGTGTCTCTTGTAATGTGGCCCTTTTTTTATTTTTTCCCTGTTTTTCTTTAGACTGATACTAGTAGTCCTTTGCTACTCAGTGGAACAGCATCAAGTGATGTACCATGGGCTGTTAAGGTAAAGTAAAGGTCGAGCTATACCTAGGACTGTGGTGTGGTTTGCAAGAAAGCATAAATCTAATTGAGAAAAATATGCTGCTGGTAACTGGAGTTTATAAAGTAGGATAAGTTACCATTCATGACAATTCTGGAGTTGGGCTAGTAGACCTAATTTGAGTAAAATAATTGACCCTTGGGAAATCTCTTCATGTTTAGAAATAGGAAAAGAATAAATAAATAAATAGTTGCCTGAAGCCATGAAAATAATTGACAAATAAATCTCGCTGGGTTCTGGACGAGTCTCTAGCTGACTTCAGAAACAATATCTTCTTGATATTTTCTTTTAAGCTTCAGGAACTGCAATGTGTGTGTTTTCCAGTTGTAACGTGAAAAAGGTTAATACTTTGGAAAGAACTGCTGCTTCTTAGGCTACAGATATGGCTTTTTCTGTAAGTAATACTTTATTTCTGCCCCTGCAGCTGGAAGACAAGGCCAAGTATGATGCAATTTTTGACAGCCTAAATCCTGTGAATGGACTGTTGTCAGGTGATAAGGTGAAACCTGTGCTCCTTAACTCAAAACTGCCAGTGGATATCTTGGGACGAGTAAGAAAATCTTTCCTCTTAATTCACAAATAATAACTGTGCTACACTTCAGCAGTATCTGTTTTTCAAATTGAAGATTTGTAATAATGAGTCTAATGATCAAATGCTATCTTATGGGGTGGCCACACAAATGTAACTATTACACTGTAAAAATGAACAATTTAATTTGCTATTTCAGTAGCCTTATACTACAGTGTATGGGTTGCAAGTGCTCTCCTAACACTTGGCTTGGGGCAGGGTACCCGTAGACATCCCAACTCCAGCTGCAGAACCTCTCTTGCCGCTTTGCGTGATTTCTGGGAATGTGTGCTTCTCGCTGAAAACTACTGCTGCTAAGAGCCCTTGGGCTAGGATGGAGGGAAGCTGCTCTCACTTTTCTGTTAATGAGGTTTTAAATAGGAAACTGCTGCAGCTCAGCCAAACATCCCTATATTCTGCTTTTTATCGGTAGGTGTGGGAGTTGAGTGATATTGACCGCGATGGAATGCTGGATCGAGACGAGTTTGCAGTTGTAAGTATCTTCTGCTTCTTGGGATTTTGAAAGCCTAATGCAGGGGTTTATACTACATGCACTATGTATTAATTTTTGACTGTTTGAGTGGTTCATTTATTGCCTTTATTCAGAGATGTTAAGTTTATTTCTATTTAATGTTTCTGTCAGTTTGTTGAATGTGTCTCAATATAGAGCAGTAGCTTTAATGGGGGTTAAACAAGCCATTCAAGACTCACACCTGTGATCTGCTGTCCCACGAGAGACTGACTGCTTTTGCTAAATAAATGTTACCTTAGGCTTCGGTGTTTATAGTGCTTGAATGTGTCAGGATACCTTGAAGGAAACATTTAAAGAATTTCTACATAAAATTTTTCAGAAGTTTGTAGCAAGTTAGAATTTTAACACTTTTAATGCCAGGACAGATGAAATAATGTGATAAATAAGTTTCCCTTTCCCTAAGAGATAGCAGGTGAATCTTGAAAAAGTAATGTGACCTTTCTGTCCTTGGATAGGACCAAAGCCAGCCTTTAATTTTAATTTCTCCAAACTAAACTTTTGCTCATCCTTTCAGAGGAAGAAAATAAAAACTAAAAAGAAAATAAAAACCGCTTTTTTAATTGCCAGGAACTGATGTTACGGACAACATCAGAACCTTGCTTTGTTTCTTCATAATAGAAATAAGATGAATTTATCTTTTTCTGCTCTCATATATTTTTGAGAAAGGATACAAGTGTAAAAATGCTTTCTTGAATGTTGCTCTAGACATCTTCAGGCACCTACACGCTTCAGTTTCTTTTGAAATTGACTTCTGTAAGACCTTAGTGGTTAAATTTGCTGTATTTGATTTCCTGTGTTTATGCTGTAATACTTCAACACTTTCAGCTTTGAGATCAGAGGATTGATATGGTCTAGGGAAATGTTTGAGATAAATTATAAGAGTCCTTTAATACGCAATTCTGTGTCTTGAACAATAGCCATAAAATTATTAAAATGTACAACCAGAACAAAAGAATAGACACCAAGTGGAGTGATTCCTGGAATAACAGTGAATACATTAAAATGAAGTGTTCTCTGAAATAAAATTCCCCAAGTGGTGGTCCAAGCTTGGTAATATCTTGGAGAATCATTTTAATGTTTTTTAAGATACTGAACTTCATTTGCTAAGCACAGAACTTGAAAAGATAGTAGTAATGAAAAGCACAGGTCAGAAGGCAGGAAGGTGCAATTCAGTTGAGGGGGCTTGTAAAGGAGAAACATAGTTTAGAAATAACTTTAGCATTTTTTTTTTCATTAATTCTCTATATTTATTTCATATATTGACATCCACACACCTTGTTTTCTTGTTCAGGCCATGTTTTTGGTGTACTGTGCTTTGGAGAAAGAACCAGTGCCAATGTCCTTGCCTGCAGCTTTGGTGCCACCATCCAAGAGAAAGCCTATTAGTGTTCCAGGAGCAATGCCATTAATTCCATCTTTGACATCTACCAAAGAGTCTCACCAGTCCTTGCCACCTGTAGGCATTCTAGCTGCCAAAGCACCATTAACTCAGGTATACTTCTGAAGTTACTTGGGGTTAGAAGATTTTTTTGCTGTACTTCACAAACTGCCTGTATGAAGTCTTGATATAGGATTTTAGTTTCCTTCTTGCCTGGTTGATTGATTTGAGGAGGCTGATGGGGAGACCAGGTGGAGAGGTATGAAATTTATCTGGCTCTGCTTTTTCTAGATGTCTTCAGATATAAATAGTTGGATAAAAGAACATTATTTAGTAAAGATTTAGAATAAATTTTTAAAATAAATTCTTTCAAGGCATCAAGCTCCACTCAAAGGTCAGAATATTAAGAAAATGATTTTAAAATGTAGTCCAGGTACACATCTGCAGAACAAAAGTCTTCTGGCTGAAGACTGATTTGAATATGGACAAGTTCTTCAGAGAAATTATGGCAGGCATTTATGTGCAGTTGTACTTGTGCACATGCATGCAATTTGAAGACATTAATAAAATTGGAAGAGATAAATGCAAGCAGTGGGAAAAGGAAACTAAAGATCTGGCACATCCACCTAATGCGTGTTTGTTCTGACTGTGATTATTAAGAAGCTTGACACCTCCCACCCAAGCATCTTATTTAAGCTTGGTCATTTTAGCATCCAGAATTCAGGAAAATATCTTTCCAAGTAGACTATAACTTATTCTATTCAAAATAAGAAAAAAAGAAATAGAGAAGGGGATCTAAGGTAAGAACTGTGGTACTTAAGGCTTAAGATGCTGCTTGGACACTTGGATACCTATGGATGAATAATCAGTAAGAAACTGTCATCTTAATTCTGGACATGCCAAGGTTTTAATCTGGCAATTGACTTGGCTGACAGTCTTGTAAGTATTACAAAGCAGTGGATGAGTGTTTCAGTCTCTGTTTTGTGTACAGCACCATTTGGGATTCATCTGTTAAGTGTCCTTCTATGCTGAAATTAATTAGTGTTCATAATCATGCACTTGAAGCCGTTTTCACTCAAAAAACCTCAGACATCTTTATAGTAGTTTAGTGTTTGGAAAAATTGCTCAAGTGTGAGGAGTGCCTTTAATTCCCATCTTTACTGTGATTGGAGGTAGATTCTACAGTTCAGAATGTGCTGACTATTAACACTTAATTAACTGGGCTTGAGCAGTTCTTCAGTCCCCATAGTTAAAGCTCTCAGCTGCTTAAAGAGGGATAAAATCGACAGAGCCAGGCAGTAAGCAGGACTAGGACTGGGCACAGTCACGATGGCACAAGCCCATGCTGGGAGGAGATCTGGCCTCCAGGGAATAGTTCTAAGCCACAGGCAAAGAGGCAGAGCAGTACCAACCAGCGTTGGTGCTTCGCTGATGTAAATGCTTTGCTGCTGCTTTTGGAGTTATTTGTGCATTTCTGTGCATCTCCAGCTTGGAGGATAAAGCTGGTTCGTTAGCTAGGCACCTATATCACTTCTTAAATCCTTCAGTTACGTAACTCTCACAGCAACCATCTGAAAACAGAACTGCCTCTATCTTAGCATTGTGGTTTTATTGTGGGTTTTTTTCCCTTCCATCCCCACCCTCCTTCAGTGGGTTGTGTCACCTGCAGACAAAATTAAGTACGATGAGATCTTTGTGAAAACTGACAAGGACATGGATGGATTTGTGTCGGGTGTGGAAGCCAGGGAACTATTCCTGAAGACAGGACTGCCTTCTGCTCTTCTTGCACATATCTGGTAGGTTGGTGTTTTTCCATGACGGCTGTTTAGATGATGGCATGGTTCTTGCTCCTTCCTTGCACTTCTCCTGAAAAGTGCTTTTCTGACATTTCTGGAAAGTGAAGGTTGTTTTTTGTACATCACAGCACGGCCTCTGTATAAGCGGTAACTTAATTGCTTCTACTTTTGGACAGAAATGGGGCAAAACCAGGTTTATGCTGTGCATCCTGTCTTAGAGGAGGATGTGAAGTGCCTGAATGCACATTGTTACAAGCAAGTGCTGCACTTCAGCTAAACCCCTGTATTTTGGGTGTCACAGTGTTGCTCTCTATCTAAACACTGATACTATCTGTCTACTGGTAAAGAGAATTACCTGTATAAAATTTTAGTGAGCAAGATGTATGGCCTGTCTCATTCTGCAGCTTACTTGTTTCATTACAGCCAGTAGTGACACCCACTGCTGTTTTAAATTCTTTCTCCACTGTAAGCTAAGTTACTGGGCATGCTGATAGGAAACTTTGTTTTTCTTCTTGAGATACGGTTAACACAGGCTCTTATTTAGGGAACTTAGGAAAATTTAGACAAACTGGTATTAGTTGTGAAATGTTGTTTAATTTAGAAGGAACTTCAGTTACAGGTACTTAAGTGTTGTTAGTGACTTAGAGCCCAATTCTGCCTTTCACCAGATCAGAACTTACTGTAACAGAGCTGTGGACCTTAGCATGCAAAGAGCAAGTGGTTGTGTATGATAATGAGTAATGTATTCTGTTTATTACCATGCTTTAATTCTATATTGCTTTTTTTTGAGAGAGAGATATTCAGTAGGAATTTTCATGTTTTTAAATGACAACAAGTAAAATACACAGGGCTGTACTTGCAGAAATGAGGCTTTGATTTATTTCATGTGCATCTCTGTACAGGGCTCTCTGTGACACAAAGGACTGTGGAAAGCTTTCAAAGGAACAGTTTGCTTTGGCTTTCTATTTAATTAATCAGAAGTTAACAAAGGGCATTGATCCACCTCAGGCTCTGACTCCAGAGATGATTCCACCTTCAGACAGGGGGGTCAGTTTACAGAAGGTAAGGATGGGGTTGGCATTTTTGGTATAAATCTCAGAGAACGTTAAATTCAAAAGCTGTGCAAGAAGCACCTCAAGTACTGGCATACTGTAAATTTATCATAATATAAAGATGGAAACAAGTCTTAGGTGCAAAGAACTGACAAATATCGTTCCGTCTGCGTTTTGAAATGAAGCTGTCATTTATTATGCCTGCCAACCAAGCGGAGAGATCTTATGTTGAGAAAGCATTATTTTCTACTTTGAAAGAATAATCCTCCTACTGCCTATCTAAAGAAATTTTAGTTTGCATCTGAAATAACACAAGTTCGATGTTTTTCTCCCAATATGTTCACATTTATCTTTTTCACACTGATCTTTTTTTCAGAAGTCTGGAAACAATGTGAACTAAGTAAAGTTTAGAATTCTACTTTTAAAACCTTTTTCTGGTTCTCCGTTTATACTTCACAGATAGTTTAAATGTCTTCATAGTCTGTTGATTGCCATCTATCTGAATCCAGCAGTAGACTGTACCTCAGCAGTTCAAGTTGTCTTTATCAGAATGGTAGAGGTCATCACAAATTCTTACTTGTTTTACACATCATGAAGTCTGATGGGAGTTACCTTTTCTTGGTTGTGCAAAACATTGACCTAATTCTACAACTTTCTTAAACAGAATGAAAAAATCACACCTGAAAATATGAAACTCAAAATTTGGCACTACTTTTGAGTTTCTGTAACTGGTATCTAATTTCTTTTTACATTCTGTTTTTAAAAAGTAATTGCTTTATTTGCAACTCTACTAATCTTTTTTGTATGTTTGCTTTCCTTTCTATGTCTCTTTTCTAGTTTGGACTGTTTTTTCCATTCTGCACCACTCTGCTTTTCATCCTTATTATTCTGTCAGTTTGTTAACTCTGCTTTCTCAAGGTTAGAGAATCTTTGCTTTTCTAATATTTACTGTCTGTTAGTTGAATGATGAACATCCTTCTAAGACTCTTACATAATCGTTGAAATAGCACTTCTTTGAAGTGTCACAGTATGTTACAATCTCAAATGATTCCTGATTTCCAGTGTTGCTCATCTGAAAGAGCCCCGAGGTTCTTCCTTGAACCTAGACCTCTGTGGCTGCTGCCTGTTGGTAATATGTGCTGCTTAAAGAGAAAATGCAATGTATTACCTGTTGGAATTGCTGGGGAAGGGGTGACAGAGTAGCAGCCCAGTGTGACAGTTAACAGTTATCATTAGGACTAATAGCTATGATTTTACTCCTTATATTGCAGAAAATCCAGTCATTAGAACACATTAGATGAGATCACTGTTGGTTATTGCCCTTCTCTGTGTGTAAATTGTTTTTATAGAACTCTCAGACATCAGTGTGTTTTGGTATTTTTTGCATTGCTAACATAAATGATGAGAGGAAGAAAGTTGTGAAAGCAGGCAGGTTAGCTTTTAGTCAGCTCTGTAAATCCTCACTAAGAATTTGTTTTACTAGACTGAGCTGAACCTTCAGCTAATTTTGAGCCTTTTCAAAAGAGGTGTCATCCTGTTTATATGAAAGAACCTGTTTGCCTAATACAATTTCTCAAGAATCGAACCGCAAGGGTAAGAGCAGGAGGCAGAAATAGGCTATTGCTGGCTTTCTTGAAGTGGCACAGCTTAACTGTGTAAAACCAAAACAAAATTAAAAAAGGAAACACAGCAAAACCCCCACAGAAAACTAACCACAAAAAAAACCCCAAAACAACCAACCAACCAAACCAAAACCAACACCAACTTTGGCTTCATCTTCAGAATTGACCATTGTAAAGGCAGTAGCAGAAATATCAGTAAGTATGAAGGCAATCTATTATGGTTTTGAGGTAGAGAAGGTTAACTTGTGATCTTTCTTTGTAGAAGTTCAGAATGCAGGAGTATGTATATTGATTTTTTTTTTTTTTTTTTTTTTTGCTAGTGTTTGGTTTCCTTTCAGAATTTTATTGCCACAAAGTGTAACTTTTATTTCAGTTCTGAGGCCTGAATGCAGATCCCATGAATGGGATACTGCAGAAGTCTAGTACTTGTTGCTGTGTTTCTTTATCTACAACTGTTTGTAGTAACCAAATTTTATGGCAGGTATTGCATTACGAGCCATAAAACTTAAACTTAGATGCAAGTTCCTCTTAAAGAATTTTGGCAGGAGTTTACTTTTATTACTATTTTGAGTTTAAAACTTGAAGCATTGTCTGCATGCGTGTTGCAGCAGATAGTTCTAACTTTTGTCTTTAACTTGTATATTGAAGCTAAAATTGTTGGCTTTTATGTTCCTCCCTCACACCAGTTCTCCTGAAAATAAGATTGAACTACATTTTGGTCAAGCTTGATGCTGACAT
Organism: Megaceryle torquata; assembly: GCA_024611175.1. Lineage (NCBI taxonomy): Eukaryota > Metazoa > Chordata > Aves > Coraciiformes > Cerylidae > Megaceryle > Megaceryle torquata. The sequence goes on from JANIJG010019457.1 coordinate 16,690, forward strand.
TAGTGTGCAGTATTTCTTAACTGATGAGAGGAGGAGGCCTGGAAAGAATTTGTACTTGTAGGCAATAGCTCCATGTTTTCCTTTTGTCCCCTTCCTAGAAATCAAAACTTCCTTACTGGAACCCCATGAGAAACTGCAAAACTGTAGCATAATTCCTTTAGAACAGGATTGAACTTCATAGCCCATTGAGAAGCTGTACACTAAGCAGTTTAAGAATAGCTGTATGGTCACTTTTTTGTCTCAGTTCATGCCGTTTGTTCTAGTAAAATATGCATCAATAACCTATAATTCTGCTGAATAATACACTCTGCCACTGTATGCTCAGTTTTACTGTTAGGTCTTTTCATGTCCCTTGTTTGTGGGTTGTTTTGTTTGTTTTTTTTTTTTTTTTTTCCCCCAGAGTATAAGCTTGAATAAACACATAGTTAATAGCATCTTGATTTACCTTCAGGGAAGATAAATAAAGAAGGCTTTTGTGTTATTTTGGGGGTGTTGTTTGCTTTTTTTTAAATTATATGTATATGTATTTCCTTTGAACTTTGTGTTTGTCCTTGGATGACTTTATTCAAGAGTTGAAGGAACTGATTTATTTATAGAAGGTAGTTACAGTAACTATGGCTTCCTAAACATGTTCCTGTTGTGAGGAGGATCAGTAGAACAATTACTGCATTTGCTAATTTGTGTCTTCAGCATTTATTCTCAAATCCTTTATATCTACTTTTTTGAAACAACCTGTACAACAATTTTTAAATAACCTACAGTTGCTGTCCTATTATAAGATATTAAGTAAATGGGACATAGCTTACCTAGGATTCTGTATTCTCAAAGTTTCATCCAGTACTCTGGAGGTTCACATTAAGTTAGCTCGGTATTGTGTAAAGCATTGCAGGTGTCTATTCTGCAACAGGAGGATCACCAGGGTGAAGAAATAAAAGTGTAGTAGTAGCAGACGAATGAAACTACTCCTAAATGAATGCTAGGAAGCCAGCTAAATGTCAACTGTAAGATATCAATCATTCTAAAATGAGATTTTATTATTATTATTTTTTAATGTATTTGTTTGATCAGCTGGTGCTGTGCTTTTGTGGAAGATGTTTTCAGGAGTTTACAGGAGACAAACTGAATTACTAGATGCATTGGATGTATGTTGTGTTCTGTTAATACAGCAACTGGACTGTTTTGGGCTTAAGATTGAAGATTTGAAATGCAGTGCTACCAACAGTTGTTAGAAGAGGACAGCTTATGCTGTCACAAAAAACCTAAAGTGAATATAGTTGTTGGACAGCATAAACTATAAACTAACCATATTTAATTTTTATCTTTCAGGGTACTCAAGGACCGAATTCCATAGCAGATTTTTCTGCAATTAAAGAACTTGATACGTTAAACAATGAAATAGTAGATCTGCAGAGGTAGGTAAAGGAGGAATAGTCATAGTTGCCTTTAGATTTATTTGTGCTACTTACTGTTTAAAAAAAAAAAAATGCTTAAAAGAAAAGCAGGTGGTGATAGTTTGCATTGCTAAACAAACGTTTAGCCTGTCTGTATATGTCTGTAATGCTATTTAATGCGTCTACTCTTTGTTCTCTCAGATGAGTGCATTTAATAACAGCAAGACTGTGAAAAGTCTGCCCATCATGCCTTCTGGCTGTGTTTCAGAGAGCTGCGTAGTTTAGAATCCTGAGATGGAAATGTTTTCTCTTGTTTGTCTTTATTGGCAGATGAGGATGGAGCAGATCTTTAGGATGCTGGGGCCATGATGTAGATTTGCATTAGTTGCACTTTGTGTAGAGGGGATTCTAAGGACTTTTTTTCTACTGACAGTAAGGAAGTAAGATGGGAAAGATCCCTAAGTCTGTAGGCTAGAGTGGGAAGATGACAGCTTGTCTAAGGATCTCTGCTAGGGTTTTGATGGGGGTATAGATGGGAATGCTTCTCTTCTGTTTAGTAAAATAAACTGAGTAAGAAAAATTGTTTTGAGGTCTGCAGACCCTTGGGTTCCATTACTTATTTTTAAGGTAATTAGGAAGACCACTTTGAGTGACTAAGAAAATCAAGTTCATATGTTTTATAGTCTTCATCATACCGTCAGGGCATAGCAGATGTTTTTCTTCAGTGATTTTTTATTTTGGCAGTATCATAACGCTACAGAAAATTTTATTAAGAACAGTTAAGTCTACTATTTTACAAGTGAGGGTGCTTTGTCACAGTGAAATCTGTCTGTCTTATTCATGTCACTTGCAGGAATGATTTAGTTTGGCAATGTGTCAAAGCACAGTCTGTTTCCTAAATACATAAATGTTTTTTTCACTTCAACTACTTATTCCTTCCTCTTATTGCTCCCACTGCTGCCTCACTTCTCCCTGCTCTGCCTTCCGTGGTTGTTCTTTAGGTTGTATTATTTCCATTGGACTCTCCCATTTAATAACCTGAAATATCATTTGCAACTGTGTATATATGCTGTTAGCATTTTAGAGGAAAAGAAACTGTTGGCTAGTATGAATTTTTAGATGAAGCTGGTTTTCAGTAGGTGGGCTTGCAGCCTAACCCACGAGCCAGTCTGCTTATGTCGTCTTGTCCTCTCTTACTGTGAGGCACGAGAACCGTGGCCTTGGGAAAGTCATGGCTTCCATTTCTTCACTGGCAAATACACTTGGACTATTTAAGACATATCTGAATGATATAGATTATTGAAGATATGATAGGGGTGACTATCAGTATGTATTTATTTTTAGAAAGGGGAAATTTACTGTGATATGATTTAGAGGTTCAGAACAGAACTGGATTAACAGAGGTTTAAGTCTGTATCATCAAACTGAAGTGTAATAGGAAGAGGTTTGTGTGATTTCATTGAGAACAACTAGCAATCTCTCTGTTATAAGGTGAGTTGTGGCTCAAGCAATTTTTATTACTTCATTTTCACAAGGAAGTTAATTTTTTATTATTATTATTGTTATTTTAATATCCTTTAGCCTCTGTAGAAAGATTATTTTGGTAGCAGAGTAAATTTCTATATCTTTCCTAGCACAGGTGGCAGTGCTAGGCAACAGCTTAATCTTTGTGGTAGACATAGGAAACCTTTTTTTTTTGTCTCTGGCAAATCCCCATTTCTGTTATAACTAGTGAAGTATGCTTTCAGACTTGATAGTTATCATATAAAAATGTAATTTGAAGTTAAGTATTTTTGCTCATTATTAAGATGTATATTGTTCAGCTTTTGAACTCAATATGTAGTAATCGTAGCCTGCGATTCCATTGAGAAGTATCTGTGAGAGATGCATTTCTGAGACCCAGTAACAGAAACTGAATCTTTTTGAAGTGCACTCAAAAAGGCAGCAGAGGAAATGCCTAAAAGAATGATAATGTGTGGAAAACATCTTTCTGAGAGACTGAGCAAAGCATACAGAGGCGATGTGTTTGTGGCTCAACAGTTTGTGTGGGAAAGATTCCTGGTAGCAAATAGCTCTTTAATCTGATTCATAAAAACAATGTCAGGAAGGTAGAGGTTGAGTATCTGAGGAAGAGTAAAATGCAGAACGCTTATTAGTGAGGATCATTCCCTTCTGGTAGGGGGAATGATTTTCCTAGGGACATTGTGGGATCTGCATCATTTTGAGCCTGCTGTCAGCACTGATGCCTGTTTCAGTTGCACTATATTTTTAGAATGCTATTTGAAGCTTTTTTTGATCAGCGTTGTGGGAGGCTAGACCAGATGTTCTTAATATTTATACTTTTTTTAGCCATAAAACCTTTTTCTTCCTCAGCAAACCCTGCTTTACTTTCATGCATTCAAGCCTAGCTACAGCCCACAAATTAAAGGAGTTTATCCAATCTTTGCCAATACTACCTTCATGTTACGTAGTTGAACTTAACTTGGTATATCTTGCCAACGGTGCCATCCTTGACATGTGTTGGAGAGCAACAGTTACATTGTCCTGAATATAAATCAGGTTAAAAGGACTGTTAAAGCTGGTAAGTTAGTCCTTCCAAAGTAAGGAAACAGCAAAACATCCCCAGAAAAGGAGGGCAACCTCTCCCTGCCATACACTTGCATCAAGCCTTTGTTTCAAGGTTCAGAGATCTACAGCTTCTTAGCAAAGCAATGGTAAGAGTTTTAATGTAGGCTAGATTATTTCTTCTAACCTCTGCTTTGAAAGTAGCTGAAGCTGTTGCAGCTGAAGAGGTTGTGGGGAACAAAGGGGAGAAAAAACAAGGTAAACTGGACACTTTTTCTAGCATTGCTACAGTAGGAATTCCCAAAATTATAAATGTATGTGAAAATAAGAATTGTTGGGCAGCGGTGAGTGGACAATGCTACGAGCTCTGTGAATTGTCATCTGTCACTTATTATGGAAAAGAGCTATGAATTTTTGCTTAGTAACTAAGGTGATTCTAAATGTTGGCCATCAAGAAGCCTGGCTAGGGTTGTTTCGTGTTTGGCTTCAGTGCCTCTACTGGCACAGGGACTCTTGATAGCTGTAACAAATAGCTGCAGTGTGCTGGCTCCCATTTATGAATTACTCCATTCAGAAATTAGTATAAAATGTACAGATTTGATAAGAATATTTGATTGTAAATCATGAAATATCTGCATTGGAGAACCCATCTATTAGTTTGGGGGTTTTCTAATCATTGCTTTTAGTTTATTTGATTGGAGGTTCTTCTGACTTGATTACTATTAAAATACATAGGAAAAACTTTGTGCTTTTATGAATGGGCTTAAACTGGTTATGAGTGTCCTTTATTGGCAAGACCACAATTCTTTTTGGGTTGTGGTTTTCATCTGGGTTTTTTTTCCGAGTGCTGATGTGGTAAGGGACTTTATGATCCAGAAAATCTGTCCTATCCAATAAATCAATTTTATCACTTGTTTTTGGTTCTTTCAGTTGCTGAGCATTCCTACAGGGGCTACAGATAGTTTGTAAAAGAAATGGAGGCATTCAGAAGAATTAGTGAATTAAGTAGGTCTGTGTTGTGTTTTTTTTTTTTTTTTTTTTTTTTTTTTTTTTTTTTTTTTTTTTTTTTTTTTTTTTTTGAAACAAAGATGCATTGCTGGGAGGGAGGAGGGGATGTGTTATGTGCAGAGTATATAGACCCAGCTTGTTTTTCTTTGCCTGAGACTGCTGCCTAAGCTCTTCTTGTTCTGCCTGACAATCCTTCTTTCACTTGATTTTTTTCAATTCATTGTTTTTGTTGCAGTTTGGCCAGTGTGAGCTGCCTGTGGGTGGGTATGGTATCCTGTTGCTTGTTTAGCATAGGCCAGATTGCAAGGTTTAGGTACCTGCCTTCTGTTAAAAGGGAAGTGATCTTCATCTCTGACAGTCGTCTTAATCATATCAGTGACAGTAATGTGGAAGGGCTGCATATTAAAGCCAATGTACCTGCTTGCATTTCTATTTCCTGCTCAGTTGTCATACCCGAGCAGGAAAAATAACAAGTATTTGTTTACCTAGTCAGTTATTCTCTTTAATCTTCAATCGGGAATAATATGCCTGAGTGTTTGATGTGTGTCTGAGGGCTGGAAGGTATTTTTCAGCCTGACGTGTACTGAAATCCTTGGAAGAGCTTTATTGAGATTGAGACCCTTTGTTCATGGAAAGTTGTGGAAGGCAAAATCAACAGAACTTGTTTGAACCCTTTGTTGCAATGCTTTCAGTGTCTAAGTACAACTGTGCTACAAATATTAGTTTGAGCTAAAGGAGTGTGCTATAGCTTTGAAAATGGTAAAGATTTGCTTAGAATTTCCATGATAGTTTTTTTTTCTGATGAGTGGAGAGTGATGAATTTTATGAAACTTGAAAGCTCACACTTAACTAGCCTTGTTTTTCAAAGTCCCTCTTTGTACACTGAAGATCTACACCATCTGGATTCTTTTTTTATTTTCCATAGTACATGGTTTAGCAGTAAACGGTTCCTCAACTTCAGCAAATAACTTACAGTAGACCTGCTTTACTTTTGGAGACAGAAGATGCTTTCTTCTGTATTAGATAAGAGTAAACTATAAGATTAATAGTTTTAGATTGGTTACCAATCTGCTGCTATTAAATACTAAGTTGCCTTAATTTCAATATGTAATACAGTACTAGTAATATCATTTGATAGCTCTTCACTGTAGTATTTCATTTAGAAATGTTAGATTTATCATTGGTCAAATTCTAGCATTCAGTGTGTGTGCAAATGTATTAACAAAACCTTAATGAAAGTAAATATTTGTATACAGAAGATAGTGTTAAAACTGTAAAGCTTAATGCCTTTGTCTGTGAAAGAAGAAAAGATTCCATATACTGTCTAAACACTCATGATTTTTTTAAGAGTGACACTTCTGAGTTATGTTGGTTTTTTTCTTCCCTTTCGTAAAGCTATTGTTATGTCTGACTGCCAAGAATTTATTGAAGATAATTCCCCTGTCTTCAGTAGTCCCTTTTAAACTTGAATAAATGTCTGTAGAGACAGACTTGATATGACACAGCAAATAACTATGTATGGAGTCTCCGAGCTGATAGTCATTACAGCAAGCTAACCCTTCTTCTGACTCTTACCAACAGATAGATCCAAAATCTGATAGGCAGAATTTTATTAATCAGCTAGATTGGCCTGCTGGAAATGTTTTCTAGCTGCTGTTAGCATAGGAATTACTGTGTTAGCAGGGGTTAATAGATGGAATCTGATGCAATCCCTCCCACTTTTCCCAGCAGTTTTCATTAGACAAGTGCTCCATAGCAACAGTGAGATCACTGGAGACAGTATTTCATTGATTTCTCCCTCCCGCCCCCTTCCATTTTTGAGCCATTCTTATCACTGAAGTGCAGTTTGGTGAAAAGACCTTTTTTTTTTTTTTTTTTTAATGCAGAGTGCTTATGTGGGCTTCTCCCTTGTAGATAATTTGGAAAGCAGAAATCCCTTACATCTTTTGTTTTTAATGTTTCACTATGTATTTAAAGAGAGATACAGGCTTAGGGGGCTGGATAACTGTACCTGCTGTAGCTGATGTTCTTAAGTATTCTTGCATTGTTTGCTGGTCTTCCAGGGAAAAGAACAATGTAGAGCAAGACCTGAAGGAGAAAGAAGATACCATCAAGCAGAGGACAAGTGAGGTGCAGGTAAATAAAACACAGAATTATTGTTCAGACACCTGATATTGCACTATGTAATGCTTTAATGGCAGTGGGATTACTGAGTCTTTAGATCACATCACTTTTTTAGTAAAAAGAAAAATGGGTGACTAAGAAAAAGAATGTAATCTGAAGGGTATGTTTAATAGGAATGTGGGTGGGTGTAGGTGTGTATGTTTATATAAATAGATATGTAGCCTGTGTGGAGTTTTAAATCAAAAATACTACAAAAGAACAGGTTTCTTCTTTTTTTTTCTTTCTTTCTTTCTTTCTTTTTCTTCTTTTTTTCCTATTCTTTTTTTTTTTTAACAGAGCTATCTAATAAATAATTAAGACTAAAGAAGACACTATAGCACTGCAAATTAGTAAACTTAAGTGGCTGAATTAAAAGGGCTTGTGTATCTGGCTGCTTCTGAAGAGTCGCAGTAATTACTAGCTTGGGAGGAATGTTGCCTCAAGTTAATTTTGCCCAACAGAAGTGAATTTTTAAAATAATCTGTTTGGTTTTAATTTAAAAGAATGGCATTAAATTTCCAGAATATTAGACAATTTAAATTTTACATGTGTTTTCCAGGGATTAAAAATTATAGAGCTGGCATGGGTGGTTAGGGTGCTAACAGTTTGGCCAAGCTCTGAATGAAATGCTGCAGGGCAATATTTCAATTTAATTTTAAGCTGCAAAAGCAGCTGGAGTTGCTGCTTTAAGAAAAAAAAAAAGTCATATCCCATCACTCTACATTTTATTTCTACATTTATTTTAGGAATCTTAATTATTTTAGACTTTTTTTTTTTTTATTAAAAAGCAAATAATGCATGACTTCTGCATTTTACTTTGTGTTGGGCAGAAACAGAGCTAATGTGTAACAACTGTTGTGAATTTTGTGCTTGGCTATTTAATATCCTTAAAGCCTGGATGATAATTAACAGGCTGACCTCTCAGAAGATAATCAGCTGCTGGCCTGTTAGTCACGATGGCAGCCAGATTCAGCATCTGCAGGAATGCATACGGAAGTTGACCATGTGGGTGACTCTCATGCAGGGATCATTCCCTTCCCCACTCTGCCAATTTACCTTTTCACGCTGTTAAAAATCCTTAGGGGTATTTCTGGTTTTGCACACGGGTGCATTTGTTAGCGTGTGCTGGAAGCTGTGCGTGGTTGTGTGGAGGTTGAGTTTTCTGGTGCCTTTGTACAAAAGGTATATAAAGCTAGATAAAAACCTTACATTTAATGTTACACTGTTAGTGCCATCTGCATATGTGTGGTGTTTGATAGTCAGCAGCATCCCAGAATCAATTAAGTATCTAGAGCAGTAATGTTGGAAGCGACCGTCTCGGGTCTTTAACCTCTTAGTGATCACACGAGCTCTTTGTCTCCTGTTAAATATAGAGGTGCAGAGCTCTGCCAGTCTGCAGAGAAGGAACAGTCTGCTACTGGCCTGTCAGAAAAATGAAAGACCATCAGGGTCAAATAGGAAATGGCTGCAGCATTTATTTAAGCTGGTGGTGGCCCTTTATCTCGGGTCCCTTTCTTGCTCCTGAATGTTGAAGGTCCTGCATGTTTCAGGAAACTTTCTAGAGCATCAAAGAACAGTGGTGTCAGAGTGAGAATATCTTTGTCATGTGGGTATTTTTCTTCTGGTTTTATTTTAATGGTAACACTTCTAAAAATGGTGTTCAAAATCAGTGTGTTCTAATGTGCCACCTTGGATCAAGCTAGTCACGTGGCATCGCACTCCAGGGTTTCTGATGCCAGAATTACTTCCATGGACACAAATTATAATCTCAAATATAGCCACTGTCTGTGATGGATCAAACTGATTTGTATGGGAGGAGGGAAAGAATGACAGCTTTTTCTTCTATAAAGTAATTTATATGCTATGTAAATAGATAATAAAAAGCAAAGACAGAAAGAGTTGGAAGGAAAGCAGCATGCTGAGGATTTTTAATGTGCTTATCAGCTCTTTAGTAGCAAATATTAAGGGGTGGGGGGGTTTTGTTTGTTTTGGGGATTTTTTTAAACATGGGAAAAGTAAAGTATAAAGAAACTTCTAAGACACCATTTCATTAACCCATTCTGTGACTGGATTAGCATTTTCCTATAAATACAGGAGAAATAAACTTGGATATTAAATGTTCCTTTTGGAGATAAAAAACTTAGTTTTACAGGGTAAATATGTAACTAAAACTTGAGGTTTTGTCACTTGGTATGTGGTCATCTGAAAATGCCTTTACCTGGCTGTCCCATGTTCTCTCATCAACAGCCTGCTCTTCTAGAGACAGATGTTGGAGCACAGGCTGCTTCAGCAGCTAGGAACAGCCCCAGGCAGTGGGCTTTTGTTCATGTTCACAAGACTGTCCTTTTCCATCTAAGCACTTCACATGTCTGGGCAGGTTTGTCAGTGTACCTACGAAGAGTCTGAAATAACTGGTGATTCTCCTGGCTTTCTCAACATTACACGTTCCCTAGAATTTTATTGATGTGAAGTCAAAATGCCTTATGTTTTGCTTTTCAATGGGACACTGAAACTTTGTAAAGAATTTTTTAGACCAAATGCACATAACTCCTGAACAAAGCATAACAGATGTTTATGTCAGTTGGGAAGAAAATGTAACTGCATGTGAGGCACTGCTTCAGAGAAGGGTAGGTGAGGAAAACAGTGAAAGGTATTTTGGGACTATGACCTTCTAACTAGTCTAGAATGTTTCTGGCTTTCTCTTCTAACCTTTTGATCTCTTTGTTGACCTGAGGGTTTTTTTAAACAGATTTATGCTCTGAGTATTCCATTCAGCATTGGATTTTCTCTGTTCTTGGTGCAGTGCACCAAAGCTTTTAGAAACTGTCCTTTCAGGCTTCACGGCTCTTAGCATGTGAATTGTTTGCTGAACTACAGACTAACAAGCAATTAAATCCACTTGTCTTACCTATGGAAATACAGATCTCTAGACTTCCCTTGTCCCACACTACAGTGACACGGAACGGTTGTAAATCTAATACGAGGATTACTATTACCATAAAAGTGCTAGTTTGTACCACCTCAAATATGTTCACAGCTTTCATATAGAACCTCATTGACTGCTCGAACGTTAGCGTGGTGCTTCTCTGCTGAGGGTGTTCTTTGAAATTGAAGCTTAATTGGAGCCTGGTTTACTTCATAAAGATGTAGCTTTGAGTATTATCTCCAGTTCTGTGCACTGTGTTTACACCAACCGTTAATGTTAGAGTGGTTATGTGGATGTGTTTGGGTTTTGTTTTTTTCTTCTTTTCTGGGGAGCCATCAGGCTTAGTCTGGTCTTTTCAGTGCTTCTCTACTGCTGTGCCTAGGACAGGCATTGGGATTCAGTGACAGTGGAGCTGATCTGTATTGAGGTTGTATGTATGTGAATTCTCACTTCCTTTAGGAGAAAGGAGACAAATCTCTTTAAGCTATTAGTTTTTCCCTCACTGTGTCGAGTGTCAGCTTATACTTGCTTTTCAAAGAGATATAAAAAATTAATGGATCACGAGTGTCCCAATTACCTAAGTCAGTAGCTGCTGTAGGAGTTTTTCATGTGTGCACCAGTTTGTCTATCACAGATTAGAAGTAACCAGTAGTCACCTTGTCTGACTGCTGCCTGTCAGTCATGTACCCTTTACTGAACTTCAGATTTAATTTGGGAGCACGGTGGTGGTGTGTGTGCAGGTGGGGTTTTTTGGTGTTTTGTTTGGCTTTTGTTTTGTGGTGTTTATTTTTTTTCCACCTATGATGGAAAGCATCTATGATGTTTCTTTAGGTAGTCTTCTGGTTGTCTCGAGCTTGCAGATTTCCCTAGCAGCTGACTGCTGCACCATATGCCTTTCTACTTCTATCCTGCTTTTTTGTCCTGATTATCTGGAATTTTTAGCACATGTGGGTAAACTGTCTCCCTTACCCAAAAACCCAAACGAAACCCCCCTAAAAAAGGACAACAGGATCTTGGCTTAGAGCAGCACATGAATTTACCATCTAATGAGAAATTTGCATCAGCTTTTCTTATCCTCCTTAATTTTCTTTTATGTCTGTTCAACTTTTACTGTTCATGATCCTTCCTTCAATTACCACATTTTCTTGGAAGGGATGAAATCTTCTCTTTTCATCTAATTCTTTTCTTTTTGTGTTAATCCTTTTTGATCTTCCCATATTATCTCTTCCTCTTGACTTTGATGGTTTTTTCTTCCTAAATTCCTTTGTTGATATGGCTTTTCAATGTTATCTCTGCAGTTTGTTGAAGTATAACCATTCCTGTCGCTCAGAAGCGAACTAATGAACTAATTTTCATATGATGCTACTTAATGCACTCAGAACACAAGACACATACTTAGTGCTGTTTCATAAATTAAAAGGTGACATTAGTGTATGGAATGTGCATTTCTTAACAGTATTGATATATGGAAAGTTTTTGGCTCATTTTTGGAAAATCAGAGGCAGGGATGCTCTAGAAGGGAGTGCATTTGGGTTAATAAAGCACCAGTTTGGTTCTTTACCATGTTGCTAAAAGTTCCTAGTTTTGGCAACAAGTTTTTAAAGGGGGAAGGAGCAGAATAATTTCTATTATTAAGGAACTCAGTAAAACACATTGCTAAAACATAGGAGAGAGGCCATGTAGCAGCCTGAATAAAGACAACTTCTACATTCAGAATGAAACCCTAGCCTCCCTGTGAGTAAAGCAGTTAATCTGTGTGTTGATGCACAATCCTCAATATTTCAGTGAGATTCTTACTACTAAAGGAAAAAAAACCAAGTCATGGAATCACAGAATGGTAGGGTTTGGAAGGAACCTCTGGAGGTCATCTATTCCAACACCCTGCTAAAGCAGGCTTGCCTGGAGCAGGTTATAAATAACCTGATTATTTTTGTCTTTGAATTGGAGAATACTTGCTTGTTTGACACATTATAAATGCTAGCTTTTTAAAGATAATTCAGGTTTCAGAGTATCAACACATTCGTGCCACAGCTTACACTGTGGCATTCAGTGGTTAGGATGAGAAAGGGAACAAATGCAAAACTAAATTTTTCTTATTACAGGATCTGCAAGACGAAGTAAAGCGGGAGAGCAGTAATCTGCAAAAGCTGCAAGCTCAGAAACAGGAAGCACAGGAGATCCTTAATGATCTTGATGAGCAGAAGGCCAAGTTGGAAGAGCAACTTAATGATATCAGGCATAAGTGTGCAGAGGAGGCCCATTTGGTAAGGTCTAGTGGCTAAGGCCCTTGAAAGAGTAAAAGGCTTATTTTGAAGAACTCAGCCTCGCAGTATTAAGAGGTGTTGGGGCAGGATAAAAACTGTAACAAATAAACAGCTTGAGTGTTAAGTGCAAACAAGTGCTGCAAAATTATAATGCAATATAACTGTAATTAGAAGCATTAATTGCTGGGACTGATTTCTTAGTGCTTAAAAAAGAATCATGGTGATGTAGATTATTTTTTTTCTCTAATATAAAATTATAGTATTTCCTTAAGGTTTAAAAATATATTTTCAGTATTAGAAATATCTGTGTTCATCAGGAAAACAGCTAGAACACTGTGATTTTATTGAGACCAATAGGAAATGAACTTCTGGTTCAGGTATGATCTGTAACCTCTGCAATACCTGTCAGTTTTTCACTTTTTCTGGTATTTGGATGTGTGTGTTTGTTTTGTTTTGTTTCTTTATTTGGCTTTGTAATATTGTTCATGCTTTAGATTGCCATGCTGAAAGCTGAAATAACAAGCCAGGAATCAAAGATTTCAGCATATGAAGATGAACTGACCAAAGCTCAAGAGGAGCTGAGTCGCCTGCAGCAAGAAACTGCAGAGCTTGAGCATTGCATAGAGTCTGGGAAAGCACAGCTGGGACCTCTTCAGCAACATCTGCAGGATTCACAACAGGAAATCAATTCAGTAAGGCATTGTGAAAGAATCCCCCATCCCTCCCCCCAAGAAAAAAAAAAGCTGGTGGTTAGATTTTTGGGGTTTTTTTAGCTGATAACCTTTAGCGTGTTTTCTTAAGGGGAGGGCGTTTTCTTTTTCCTTTACTGTTTGCTCATGTCTTTAGCTTCTTACACATGTTCTGTGCTAGCAGTTGTTAGGATTCTTAGAGGCTGACTCAGGTCACTCAAGATACTTCAGGATTTATCTCCAAGCTTTGTTAATAAAGAGGGATTATTATACTTCATAAGTAATTTGTCTTAATGTAATGAATGAAAAATGGGTGGTGCATGTTTAAATTCTTTGTCCAGTAGCTATTTAAGCTTTCTTTCTTAGACATGGCCTGGGGCATGCTCGCTCTATTCTTTAATTGATGTGTTGTCAGTAGAAAGTTACTAATAACATTTACTTAGTGCATTGTTGAACAGGGAAAGTAGGTGAATATAAGAGTAAGTTAAAGTGAGACTAGATACTGAGAAGCATTGGAGATGGCTGCACTGTTTTTTTTTTTTAAGCACTTTTAATTGAAGTGTCTCTTAAATTAAAGAAACACTTTTCCTATCTGTAATGAGTGAGTTATTATTCCTTCAGTGATGTGTTAGCTGGCACACCCTTTCCTCATAGTTCTCCTCCTCCTCTGACTTGCCAGCTGTTTAATGTATTAGCCAGAGTCACATCATTACCTAGCTAAAAACAAAAGTAAAAACCTTCCTATTAACTTTGAACCCTGGAAATGGTTGACTTTTGAGTTGGTCATCTCATACAATTCATGTCTGTAACTTAACAATTATTTTTTAAGACTTGCACAGCTAGTGTTCATGCAAGAACGCTTTCTTCTGTTGCAGAGCTTTATAACTTTTAAGTTTGGCTTTGAGGTTTAGAAATTGAGAAGTAAACCAATTGTTTGTTTGATCACAGGTAGAGAGAAGTTTGTGCTATTTCAATATTAATACACTAGTGAGAAGTACTTGCAAAGAACAGATCTGAGGCTGGTAATAGAAGTGGTTACGCTTGACTGTCCTACAAACTTTTTTGATAGGTTTTATACAAGCACTTCTAATTTTACTGTTTTGGGCTCACAAAATAATGAACAATAGGTGCTTTGGTGCTTTAAGCAAGATACCTCCTGGTTGGTCTGAGATCAGTGTATTTGAAAGACACTTGGTGTTGTCTTTGCCACATGACTTGTGACATGTGCAAGGCAATGAAAATTGACCTAGCAGAAGTCAGTGGGATTTTGACACCTAAATATTGGAACTGTGTTCATCCTTCTGCATAATCTGCCAAATCCTCTATTTTCTTCATATCTGGCAGGTTGGTTGTAAACATTTGCTGTGAGGCAAAATTGCATTAAGCATATGGCTGAAATAGGTGTGTGAATGTAACTGCTTAGGAAGATACGCTGTGGATGTTCTAGACTTCAAAATTCATGTGGGAGGAGATAATGAATTTGTAATTTTCCTTCTTGGAAGATGAGAGTTCTTTAAAAGTAGCCTTTTTAGTTTAGAGTTTAAGGTAATTGCAAACACATAATTAAAACCAAAACAGAACAAAAAACATTAAAAAAAAAAAAACAAAAAAAAACACACACACAAAAAAAAAAAAACACAAAAAAACCCCAACGAAACAAACCCACAAAGAAAGAAAACCCCAAACTAAATAATAATTTTAAAAAAATCCTGAAAGCTTTGCAACTTGTTTTATGAATTGGAGTAGAAACAATGCAACAAGTCTAGATGTTGTCAGTGATGGAGGCTGCTTTCTTGCAGAAAGTTTTCAGGTTTGTCCTTCAACCACACTCCCATCTCTTCTAAATCAGATTTGTGCTTCTCTCTCAAATTTCACCCTTTGATTGAAAGAACATAGGTTTTATTATATGTACTTTTGAAAATGAGAATTTCGGGCATACACCTTCCATCTTATGTTTAAGAGGGGATAGCCACATACCAGCCTCTCTGTGCTGCCATTACTGACACACATACATTTATTTCTCTTTACAGGTGCAGACAAAACTTCTTGAGCTGAGAGAAGTGGAAAATAACCAATTTAGCTGGCACTCAAAGCCACAAAATACACTTGTTAATGGAACTGCAGATCATTCTAGTCTTAGCAACAGCAGCAGTGAAACTACTAACCTTAATGAGAATGCTGAAAGGGAAAGTATAGCAGAAGATGAACAAATAAACAGCGTCTCTTCAGTGAGTAGTGTTTTGCCTGCTTGATCATGATGCAATGCAGCTGTGAAGTTGGAATAAGAATGTATCAAGATTGATTATGTTTTTAAACACTTGCACAAGTGAAATTTCAGGGTGTTACTCTGAGGAGGGACCATGTTTCCACAATCTGAACATTGATAAGCAGAAAAGGAGGCAATTTTAGCTTGGCTGTAAAGTGGCAATATTTTTTTCTGTTTGTTTCCAAAGCAAAGTATCAGAAAATGAATAGTAGAATTAATGTTGAAGGACAGCAGCTGTCTCCAGTTGGTGCAACAAGAGTGGAATAAGGAATTAAAGAGCTGTCTTGCTTTAATTGTCTCTCCTTATGTCCCAGTAGATTGTTGCTTTTAATTTTTATTTTTTATATTAAACTTTCACAGGGAACATTTCGGTATGGTCTATAATAAGTATGAACCTCTTAAAAGTATCCTTTAGTATGCTCTTTTGGCTCTTTAATACTTAAAATTATTTTCTCTTTAATTATGCTGAATTGCTTTTATCCTTGTATAGAGAAGGAATAGTCCTGAAACAACAGCCCCTGTTGTGGAAGAAGAGACCCCAGCTGCAACTATCACCAAAAAAGTGAGTTAGCTCAGATTTAGAAGATGAAAAAATTAATTTTAAAAATCCTGGTTACACTGTTTCAGGCTTGCATCATGTCACTTGCATCACGGTCATGGAACAGCAGAGAAAGAAAATTGTCACTTACTGTTTTTATTTAGAGTGTGATGTCATGAAAACACTTTGTAAACAGGCAGATTGTTGTTGAAAAATATTTTGGATCTCCATTGATTAATTACATAGAATTGTAGCTGTCTCCTTATTTTCAGCTTTAAGAACTAGTAAGTGGTAACAGGAGACCACACAAGTATTTTCCATCCTGCGTGTCTTAAATTTAATACCTCTCTCTTATGCATTGCCCAGGAAGATCCATTTGATGCTGAATCTCATCCATTGCCTGATCTAGTTTCTGAAGGCAGCTTAGAGTTCTTCCAGTCTGACCCTTTTGTTGGCAGTAAGTAAACTTTTCTCTCTAAGTGCAGATTTGCAGAAACAGCTCTTACACGAACACATCTCAGAGTAATCTTCACCTTGGAACTGCTCTTTATAGAATAAATGTGAATATGTTTGAGTGATGGGATTGTGGAGCCAGTAGCATTATGAAATTAGAAGTAACAGAAATGAGAGTTCCAGGGAGTTTCTCCTTCCTTCATCTGGACTTTCTAATTAGCTGTGAAAATTGCACCTTTCCCTCACTGCTCTTCATGAGTACATCTCTTAACACCCTGCTCACCCCAGTTGCATTTTGACCTTAAAGATGTGGGAATAGTTGTGCCACACGTGGTGTCACCAATCTACATTGCAGCACAGATCCACAGAGGGATCAACTGAGGGTTCAGTGAGCTGTGGTGCAGGGATGGTGTGGGTGGCTGAGAGTGAATGGCTGTGGCCTACTTCTGGTGAGTTTGGCACTCAGAAAAAGGTAATGTGGAACTGCACCATCTGCTTGTCTTGTGGAAGTGCTATGATTTATTTTAAGCTCTTGCCACTTGCGACTGCTGTTGCTCTGCTTTTTCTTTTTTTTTCTTTTTTTTTTTTTTTCTTTTATGCTGGCAGAAGTGATCTGTCTATATGGAGCCACTTGGAAAAGGGGAGATAATATGGATTAACTGCTGAAGCAGATGTTTTCAACCACATTAATATGATTTCACATGCTTTCAGAATCAATGTGGCCTGATCAATTTAGCTCATATTGCTTCAGAAGGAAAATAAGCTAAATTTATTTCAGATCACTTGGCTTCTGAAAGAATATCAGTGCAGATTTAATACTTTTAATGAATAAATTAATTTAAAACAGCTTAAATGGTTTTGTGGAGATAGCACTTGATTTTATTTATTTATTTTATGTTGAAGTGGTTCAATTTAGTGCACATTACAAGGCCTTTCAGAGGAGAAAGGTAGTAGCCAGCCTTCTGAGCTTTGTGTGCTCAGTATGTAGGGGTAGATACCTACAGCTAAGAGATAGTTTATTTATGTCTCGGATGTAGAGGAGGGAGTAGAACTGATGCCATTGGGACCATGCATCTAGTCCATAAATGAACAATTAGGAGCTACCGTCCATGGCGCCTGTGAGAATCACCAACTCTGGGACTAAGCGTCTGTCGGTGGTTAGGCTGGATCCCTGTGGGGGTAAATACTGCATAATGTGGGCATCTGTGGACAGCAGCCAGCAGAAATGCACCTTGGAGATGGCTGCTTTTGTGCGTGATTCACCGTGGTAGCGAGCTACCTAATGAATATTGCTTTGTCTAATGTGAGCTCTTGTAATTCCCCTGAAAATAATGAAACTATTCCTGTGAGTTAGAGTTTTTTTAAAATTCCAGATGTAGAAACAAGTTTGTATCTAAAAGACTTCAACTGAATGCATGCTTCATGACAAGTAACTTTTTGGTTTGGTTTTATTTTTTTTACCAGGTGATCCCTTCAAAGATGACCCTTTTGGGAAAATAGGTAAGTAACTTTGTAACTTCTAATGTGTTTGGTTTTTCTAAATGATTCCTACTAGAAGACTATGTGGGATAAAGTGTCACCACTTTCAGCACAAAAATGTGGAAATTACCCAAAAGTCACTATAGGATGGATGGATGGATGGATAGACAGACAAGACAGCAGTAGCAGCTGGCCCCTTCTGTTAAAGCTTTTTGGAGAAGCCCATTGCCAGTGAACTTTCTAGCTGCCCAAAGTATTCTTAGTTGAGATTCAAGTATTAGAAAGTGGTGAACAGAAGGCCGCAAACTCTTGCTGCCTGTGTTGTATGCAAAGAAGTAGCACTGTACTCTTTAAAAGGCTCTTAACTATCCAACTTCCTCTAGAACTCAATATTGGAAAAGGTGTGAAGTTTCTGTTTAGACTGGCTGTGTAGGAAGTGTCATTGCATTGTTTGCTTAGTCCTGAATGGAGTTACTGGTGACAGAAAAGCAAAATGGCCACTAAGAAGGCTACAGCAAAATAGCGTTGAGCGTCAAGTGTCAAATAAGAAACCATGAATTCTGTTTGAGGAAAGGAGGAAGGGAAGGTAGGAGAGGTCTGAGAAACCCTAGGTTTTGTAAAATGATTCATTTGTAGGGGTATTGATTAAAGAGTCTATATGCTGGAAATGACTCTTGAATCACTGGCACCATTCAGAGTTTTCATGATGTGCAGAAAATGTTGGTTTGTCTAATATTTTGAATCACAGAATACAAATTATTCACAGAAGAATTTCATACTTCAAAGATCCTTAAATGCGTCACCTTCTTAGAGTATGAAAAAAGCAATAAAGTGTTTAAAGACCTCAAGCTAAGTAAAGCTACTAGAAATGTTAATGAGATGTTTACTTCTTAGATCCCTTTGGTGGTGATCCCTTCAAAGGCTCAGATCCTTTTGCAGCTGACTGTTTTTTCAAACAATCCTCCACTGATCCTTTCGTGACTGCTGGCACTGATCCATTTAGCACTGCTGACAACAGCAGTAATATCACAGTAAGTTTGATGGCATACCTTTTACTTCCTTCTGTATATGACTTGGACAAAATAACCTATTTCATACATTTGGACATGCCTTGAAAAACTGATATTCAGAAATCACATAGATAGAAGGTTACCTCTAACCCTATGGCTTTGTCTTGTCTTTTTGTGTCCTATTTTCTTGAAATAGTCACAGGTGAAGTAGAAGTTAAAATGAAAACATTTAAAAAAATGTTTCAGTGTGGACCTTCATTGTTCCACAGATAAGAATTTGGAGAATAATGAACTAGAGGTCTCTTGGTAGCTGGTGGAACTTAGATAGCATTGAAATAAACCCAAGATTAATCTCACTAAGTTATGTAGAGACGCTTGATTTTTGCCTCAAAAGCTTATAGGATCAAGAAGTCTGTTCTGTATCTGCAATCTGATTTGGTATGGGGCTTCCCCTCTGAAAAGTCAGCTTTTTCTGTAAGTCTGTGTTGATTTGGTCTTGTGGTTTTTGTTGTGGTTTTGGGGTTTTGTTTGTTTGTTGTTTTGTTTTTTAATAAGAGCTACTGAAACCCCCTCATAACATGGAGGTTCTTACTGAATGCAGCTCTTTCAAGTGTGGTTTCATATAACTAGCTGCTCACGTTAAAACTGAACGGTTATTGATTAGTCTTGAGTTTATAATAAGGTAGAGTTGGGCATGAAGCCTTCTCTGATGTAGAACTAGGGCTGATAAACATGAAGCTGAAATTCTTCATGGTGTGAGTTTGTCTTCAACCTTTTCCCATCTCCTTTCCTTATCACTGCTGCTTCATGCCTCACTTCCAATTTTTACACGTACATAAAAATAAAAGATACATGTGGATTGGGATTAAGAAGAGAGTTCAGTGGCTGTAGAGTGTGCCTGAGGAGAACCCACAACAGCCAAGATAGTGAGAAATCACTGCACCTAACACTGGTGTTCTTGTCCTGTGTGGTGTGCACGTTATGCAGATCTCAAGGTCATATCACACCACAGCTTCCAACCTTAAAAATGAGTTTTCTTCAATACTTAGCATGCTATTCTTTTTCAAGTCTTACTTTCTCATTGAACCAATTCTTGGTCATATTACAATCTGATAATAAGAAAAGTGTAGAGAAGTAAAAGAAAGGGGGTTAGAGTTGTGGTGTGGGATTAGCAGTGGACACTTGAGACTTGTATTTCTGAACTGAAATTACACATTCATCCTAAATACTTAACCACACCTTTGTGGTGTTGGTATTTTGTAGCTGTATCTTCTTGAAGATGGATTTGGCTGTAGAAATCTGAGACCAAAATGGGTTGCAGATATTCTTAAATAAGGTGTTAGTGGTTACAAAGCACGCTGTACATATTACTCCTTTTTTCCTTCCTTTAATCCTTCCTTTCCTTCCTAAACACTGTTTTGAGGAGGAGTTCAGTTAACAGACTTGTTTACTGATGCTAATTAAAAACTATTTCTAAAATATTTTAACTTAAAACTTCTAAACTAAAATAAACTGTTATTGTATTTTTAAAATGAGGAATCTTTTAAGCTGAAAAACAAATTTTCCTCCAAAGGAATTTTTTATTTTAGACAGAGATATCAAAGAAGAACGACCCATTTGCTCCTGGTGGAACAACTGTTACTGCATCAAATGATCTAGGTAAAAATAGATTATACACATCAAACTTTGGGGGTTTATTTTTATTTGTTTTTACTTATTTTTGTTCTTATTTTATTCTGTAAGTGGGCCTATAGTGAGGAGTGAGCCCTTGTTCACACATATGTCTGTGTATATTTGAGTGTATGCACACAAAACATACCTCTGCATGTATGCCTACGGGTATCACAGCAGAACACCTAGTAATACACTGATTTGAAACTTTCAGTGGAATTAAACTTTTATTTTATGAAACCAGAATACCCATATTTCTTTTGAATTACTCCCCGTTCAGAAGAATTATTATTCTTAATGTGTAAAAGCTACTGTATAACTTAGTGTCCACCTCAAAATATTTCACTTGAATTAGTCTATGCTGCAAAATATGGGGTGTTTTTGTTTGTCCCCCCCCAGTCTCTTTTGTATTTAACTTTTAATCTCATTTGGTTTTCTTGATTTGTGTGTATTTAGCTGCAGACCCTTTTGCCTCTCTGTTTGGAAATGAATCCTTTGGAAGTGGCTTTGCTGACTTCAGCACTCTGTCAAAGGTAATCAGAAGCTCCTGCTATTCATAGAAAATGCAGAAACTCTGCCATGACAAGACATTGCTTGCTCTCTTACAGTCTTCCCACTGTCAAAAATTGTCTTTGTTGGAAAAGAGGGTGTTATAGTAAACTGTCCTGCAGTTCTACTGTGAAGGATGCAGTGTCAACTTTGTGGGTTTATAAGCATTTTCTCTATATTTGAAGCGATATTATAATTATTTTTTAAGATTTGCTGAGTTTAATACCAGAAGTATTGCTTCAGTATGTCTGGGTGCACTTAACTTCATATAGCTGTACACACTAACCACTCCTGGGTTTTGTTTGCATTTAATCTCCTGGACTGTGTGGATGATATGTGTAAAAACAAGCAAAAATATTTTCTTTTTGTCTTAGTCCAAACTTTCAGTTCTAAATAAATGTTGCATTATTGAAAAGAAGAGAAGTATAGCAGAATTGCACCAAAAATGCGTATGTTGCTGTTTTCTTTGTTGAAGGCTAACAATGAGGATCCCTTCAGCTCATCCACATCGGGTTCTGTCAACAGTGTGATCATAACTAAAAACTTGTTTGAAGAGCCACCAGCTAAAAATGAGGATGTTCCTCCTGCATTACCCCCTAAAACAGGAACTCCCACACGGCCCTGTCCACCACCACCCGGTAAGAGCCGATACCGAGATGACGTTAACAATTAGCTTCCTCAATACTGGCAGTGGGACAGTACTTATAAGGGGATGGTCAAGTGTCTGAATTTAGAACAAATGAGCAACATTTGAACCGTCTGTTCCTATCTGTTGGTGATTTCCTCAGCCTTACATTTTGCAAGGTGTTTGGGATCATAGGTTGTTTTTTGAAGAGAGAAAGAATTTAGAAAATAGGAAAAAGCAGAGTTATCACAAGTATCTGCAGGAATGTAGGATGGCTGCAAATGAAATGGTTACTAATGTGACAGGTTGTGAATCTTGCAATAAATTATGCTTAAAGTGAGACTTCAGTTGTGTTTTTATCCATTGCAAAACCTCTGGGTGTAATACAACATGAATTAAATAGGGTTAAATGACTGTCTCAGGTTTTCAGATTTACTTCTTCCAGGTGGCCTTGCCAGAGGTCTGTAAACCCAGCCAGTGCAATAGCACTAAACCCACGTTTCCTGTGCTGTGTTCTGTTTGGGGATAGTCGAATACTCTGTCTATTTCATGACAACAACCACTGCTTTCCAGAAATAATATGATTATCAAAGATAACGATACCTTCTTGTGTCTGCAACACACCCATATTAGAACAGACTCCTCATTTGAGATCTTAAATTATTTTTTTTCATAAATTAGAAAATATTACTAGTATTCTTTTTGAAGTTTCTGTCTTTTGTTTCATTTTCTTTAAAAACTCTACTTTTTTTTTTTTCCCCACCATTATGCTATATGGATTAATCTTAAGGTGTCTGGGAAAACTGCAGTATGAAACTTAAATATCTGTTCATCTTTTTCCTCAGAAGAAGGGGAACACAGTAAATGGAATATTGCTATTAAAGTTTAAACTCGTCTGTTTAATTTCTAATGTTGATCTGGTTCATGCTTATGCCTTGCAAGTAATGGGTTTCATTGTACATAGCATTAAAATAGCTGACATGACAGGGGAAGATAATTAGAACATTTGATAGAGCTTTCTCTTACAATGGTCTGACTTCAGTGTATGGGAGTGGCTACCACGTGGTGTACAGACTTGCTTTTAGAATGCAAGCTTCTGGTGGCAGAACAGCATCCTGATCAAGAGATGAACAGAAAAAATGTGGCTTGGTTTCATTTGCACATCTTAAAAATTATACTGTAGTTATCTTGATAACCATTCCCAATAAATTATTTTCCTGATGGAAATAAAAAATGGAGATACTTAAATGTATTTGGTTTTAATTACTCCTTTGATCCGATTCAAATCAAGGGAGTGTTTTATCAAAGAACCACCCCAAAATCTTTCTCTTAATTTGTCACACTACGGGCAAGTGTGCAGCAGGGCTGTTTGCTTGCCTCTGAAATCTGCTGCCTTTCTAGGTACTGATAAGTACCCTTGTTTCCTGATTTTATTTTTTTTTTTTTGACAGATTTGGAGATTTTGTGTTTCATATTCTTATACTTAGTAATCCTTCCCATGTAGAAATAAAATTCCCTAGATGTCATTTGAAACTGCTTCTCCCACATTATTCAAGAAATAGACATGTGTTGTTTGCCAGTAATAGCACAGAATTGGTGAGGGAGAGCTATCATGGCAAGGTTATTTGGGAAGCATCTAAGTAAATCGTATACTCCCGAGCGTGTATTCCCTAAATCATTGCCAAATTAGAATCTCTTTTGGTCTGTGAAAGAATTTTACTTTTTTTTTTTTTACCTAACTTGCCACAGTAATATGCAAAATAGTGAGCACTTTGGTTTGATTCTGCAGTTTTAATCTAAAATGGCAACAGAAGCAAGTTTTAAAATATAACTACTGCAAGTGTTGAACCACTCGCAGACCCGCTAGTTGAATTCGAGAAAGTGCAATGAAACCTCTTCTGTAAGCACTGACATATGGAGAGGATGGTGGGATGAAATTTGGCTCAACTGTTTTTGGAAGTATTTGAGTTAATGTCCTCAGGTGTTGAAAGCTGACAGGGGTTAAGCCGAGATAAGAACAAGATAAGTGGGGGCTTGTGCCTGACTCCATGGTATCTGCAGCTACTTAGGCAAGGATTAACAAAATAGTTAGGTCTGTGATTGTTACCATAATCCATGGTTCTGCTAGTTTAGAAACTACAGAAATTCCAGGTGTTAGCATAGTTGACAGGACATGGTGTTTTGAAGAGTTACGAATATATTTCTGATTTCTGAATTAAATTGGGTGAACCTGATCCAAACAAATAGTAAAAGAGCCTTGCTGGGATGATCATGGACAATTGAGAAACAGAAGAAAAAATACTGTGCTGATAGAACAGGGGCTCAAATTCTCTTCCTGAAATCATTAGTACCTCACTGTGTTCTTGAATCATTAACATACATGTGTTCCTTTTTACCTGATTACCCTTTAAGAACCTAGGAACCATACCCTCATTTTTTTAAATTGGCAACCCTTCCTCTGAAGTCACTGCAACTCCACTAGTTTACCAGATGAGGTTGCATTCCAAATAGTTTTTGAATTTGTTTTTTTTTATTATTTTTACTATTTTTGGCATGTTATTACCTGCTATCTTAAATTCATTTTAAATTCATTTCAATCTAAGGGAAAAGACCTATCAATCAAATAGACTCTTCAGATTCCTTTAAACCGAGCGATCCATTTCAGCCTTTCCCCACCCCAGACATTCCCAAAGAACAAGAAGCAGATCTATTCTGTGATCCATTTGCTCCCACCAGCATCAGTAAAGAGGCTGACCCCAACAATTTTGCAAACTTCAGTACTGTGAGTAAACACTTTTTACGTTTGTTTCAGTATGATGACAGCTTTGAATTGTCCACACTGAAGTCTTCAGTGTGATTTAAATTATTAAAATGTATCCCTTGTACAAAAGGGATATCACTTCCAGTTAAGACAGTATTTACATTTAGTTTACAGCTGAGGCTGTCCTAACAATACTGCAAAATGTTGTAGTTAATGTTTAAATTACATTGCTTTTGTGAGCTTCCTTCATAAAGGCCTCCTAGCTTTTAGAAGATAGGACTTTTTAAATACGGATGTTCTCGGGATTATCCATTTTGTCAAAGCATGCAGCAGATCTAAATTATATATACCTAGAACAAGCACACTGATAACTATCCAATTAAAAATAAAACAAAAGGTGTGATTTTAATTAGCTGTCACTGAACCGTTTGGTCATAATTTCAATGTACTGAAATCATGATAAACAGCCTTATGTTGATGAAATATAACTTGGTGAGTTTTGAATGGCTAGTAAATTCCAGACTTTTACAATGAAGTACAAAAGTAGTAAGTGTCTCTTTATAACCAGAATCCATTTCATAGAAGTCGTGGTGTCCAAGCAGTAGAAGCAAATCTAAAGGTTTGTGCATGCCTACATATATATACTTTTTTTTTTTCTGAGCTTTTGCAAATAAGAGTTTCTAAAGGCATCATCTCACTTTTAAGCTTGATACCTGTGAAATGCAATTTGCATTTCTAGTATCTTGATCATACTGCTTTTTATTTATTTATTTATTTTCAGGCCTAATAAACTATGTGCTTGATTGAAGTAGACTGAGGTTTGACAGGCTCTCAAAATTCATTTGCATTGGTTGATGTGTCTTGTAGCATGATAATTTCTGAAATGCTGTTATTGATCGCTGTTCTTTATCACTGTTATTAGTTAGAGGGACTGAAAAGCGAGTTTGGAGGAGACAATGTGAAATGTGGAGGAGAAAGCAAAAATGTTCGTTATGAAAGAAAAAGTATTCTTTTCCAGCTGCAATTATTGAAAATACTAAGTGAACTAGGGAGGAAACTTGAGCTTTTCCACATTTATTTCCCAAAGTAGTAACTCAAAGCAGAAACCAGCTGGAATCCATAATAATAACCATTTCAGACTTAACATTGAGACATTCATGAAAACGTGGGCTTCACCTACCTCTTAGCTTTTCTGCATGCTGACCAGAAACAAACTTTAGCATAATCTCATGTATTTTAAGATAATACCCTTACCTGTCTCTGATTTTTAATCATTATCTCACAAAAATTTAGTTTGCATTCTATTCACATCGATATACATGGAAAGAATCTGTTCTGTTCTTTTTTCTTTTTTTTCCTCTTGTATTCCATTGACCTTTCTCTGTATTACTACTGGGCTTCTAACTGTACAGTTACCTTGTTATTTTGCTGCTTCTTGGCAGAAGCATTTTTCACCTGCACAATTAAACAGTCATTCTACAGCTAATTTTTGTGGTCATTGTCACCTGGAAAAATCATCCCTAATGAAAGAAGGGTAAATCAGGATGTCCCACAGCGTGGATAGGAGTGTGTTTTGCAAAGTGTTCTCCTGATTTATTTAAAAATGTTAATTGTACAGACTGTTTTTTAATCCAAGATAGTTTGAATTTAAACTACAGAACTTTCTGCTCTGTGACTATTTTGAAACACGGCATATTTCATAAAAATATGTCCATGTGGTGGCTTCAATGCAGCTCTTAACAGTTTACTTTTAGGCTAAGCTAATCTTAACAATGTATTAAAATGAAAAAGTAATATTTGAAGACTATAATATATACAGTATTTTGAAAAACTGTTTGTTTTTTTTTTTTTCCTTTAAACCAAGGACTTGGACAGTAAAAGTTATTGTTGTATTATTAATCTGGTTTATTTTGTCTTTTAAAAATGCAGTATTCTACTGAGGAAGACATGATTGAATGGGCTAAGAGGGAAAGTGAGAGAGAAGAGAAAGAAAGATTGGCAAGATTAAAACAGCAAGAGCAAGAAGACTTGGAACTGGCTATTGCACTCAGTAAATCTGAAATATCAGAAGCATGAAATTTAGAATAAGATTTTGTCTCATGTTAACTGTTTTGTCCCTTTTCCTGAATACCTAACCTATTTAAATGTTAATCAGAAAATACATATATACGAGAAACTATGAAAGGTTTTAAATTTCTGAAAGTGGTGTGAATGTTTCTGCTAAATTAATACCTTTTGGTTATTGTTTGAATAATTGTTAAATTTAACATTCAATGTTTCTCAAGTTTTCAGGAGAACAAAGTATTTTTCCCAGCTGTAAACAAATCAGTTTAAAATGCAGTTAGTGAGATTGTAGTTTGACTGTAATCTGTCAGCAGTTGGTAATTGAGCATAAAGTGAACATAGCAATTATTCTGCCATGGCTGACTGTCTCCCATCAAGCAGTTAGTCATTTGAAACCTTTTATGCTTCTAAAGAGATTTTGGTAATGCCAGAGTTGGGGAGTGCTTTATTTTATATGTATGCATATAGATATTTCTTTTTCTTTTTTTTTTTTTTGAGGATTCTACATTGGGATTTGAAATAAGAATCTTCATGGAGTCTAAGTTGGAAAGAGTGCATCTTTCTGAATCCTTTAATGCTTTTCTTGCATGGTCATAGGTTTTAAGAAAGACCTTTAATTTTGTTCCATAAAGCAAGTAAGTTGAAGATTCATGTGTGTTTGCTGTTGGCCAGGATGACTGTCAGATGAGACCCCACTGCTATTTGAGCCACTTTTGCTTGTGAATTATGCAGCTGAACTGGCAAGATAAATTCAATTTGAAATAGGATTGAGAATAGAAGGAAAAAAAAACAGGTAGTCTGATTTTATTTTTTTTAACCATGGCTGTTTTCTGTATATGTAATTTATTGTATGCCAACTGATAGTTGCACCTTAAACTGAATGATTTCTTTATGGTCACTGAGTCAGAGTAATATTGATAGAATATTAATGAAAATAACTTATTGATCATTTTGAAAGAATTCTATTCTGGAGAATCGGTTTCACTAAAATAATTGAAAAAAAAAGAATAATCTTTAGCCCTAAGAAAAATGGATGGCAACAGCATGAACATCAAGAAATTTCTTTTTCTTGCACTTTTAACCTGTGGTATTTCTGTTGAGGAAATTGTGTTTCAACACACAGTACTGTGGGGGAGAGGGAGGAAAACTCAGCCATGCTTCAGTATAGTTAAGCTCTTCCCGTTACCTATCAGTGCTGCTGTTGCACAAGTTTGAGGGTAGTTTTCAATTTTTCAGGAAAAAAAAAAAAAAAACCTGACTGGGATGTTTTTTCTTTTGCACTGGGAAATGAGCATTTAAACACCTGCTCAAAAAAAAGTAACTTAAAAACTTTGCAAGTATTAAATAGTTATAACTTATCTATACATCTTTGTAATGAGTGTACACTAATCTTGCAAATCATATGCTTAACTGGATTACATAGTTTCTTATCTTTTGTTAAAAATGTATACTCAGTGGACCAACACAATATTAAATGTATATATTATATATATATTCCTGATTTCCTTTATGGAATTTAAAGTTTTGAGTCATTTGATGTTACATTTCATGTTACTGACTCTGACTATAGTACTTGTACTCAGACTACCAACAAACCACTGCTGTGAGCTAAATGGCATTACTTTATGAAGTTTTAACTGGTTTTGGTTTTGTTTGTTTGGGGTTTTTTTAAATAAAAACTTGTTCAGGTGGGATTAGCCTCTATTTATAGACTTCCCTTTTGTTTAAAAATTCTAACAATAGCCTGTAATTATGAAGAAATAAAGTTTAAGTACATAAGTGTGAACTGTTTGCCTGTTTGTTTGGTTGTTTTTGTTTTTTTTTTTTTTCAAAAAGGAAGCTGTGAGCTGTAAAGCAACATGTACATTTAATGCAAACAGTATAAAATGTTCTGATTGTAGTGTGATGGGAGTGGGTTAATTTTCAGAGGAAAGAAATGTTGCCTGAATCTTGAGGTTAGCTGAAGTGCACACTAATCCCAGCTGTCACTCGCTTTGTTAGGCGGTGTGGCAGCTTCAAAGAAAATTCAGGCTGCTCTAGTCTGAGGATTTTTGCCTACTCAAGGGTTGCAGAGCCCAAATGTTTAGATACTTAAGATTGGTCTGTGCAGATATACAAAAATCCTCTGCTGGCTGCTGTTAACCTACAGGGCCTGAGAAATCTTTATTTTGACCCAGCATATGTGATTCTTCCGAATATGTCTGTCATCATGATGTCTCCTTTAAGTCAAGGCATAGAGCGCTTGGTCAGAGGTTTAGGTGTTCCAGCAACCACTTACAGCTGTAAGAATGATCCTTTTGTTACAGTAGTGCTGTTTTAATACGCTCATCTAAGTTGGACCCAAATCTCTTTGCTTATTTTTTCTTAATGAGGTATCAGTTGGATTAGGCAATGTAGCATCTCCATTCATTTTACTAGGTTCACATGCATTCTTGAGGTGGTTATATATAATAGAAAAAGTTTCTATTGCATTCACAGAATATCATTGAACTCAAGATTAAAGAGATGTTGTCATATCTAGCAGATTAATTGTCCATTTGACAGTTACATTTCCAGTGCAAGTTGTCTGAAATCTGTTGGGAAAATGTAATGGGGATTAACATTGTATGTTATATCACTGTGAAGTACTGACAAGGAATAAAATGGCAATAGAGGTGCTTAATGATGGAACTGACATACCAGCTTGACTTTAAGTGGAGTTCTTTAAATCCTTGTCTGCTTTGGCATTGTAGACTTAAGTGAGGAGACTTGACGTGATACTAACTTGTCTGCTTAACACTTAAAAGCTGTTGTGTTGGACTTCAGTACTGGACTTACTGGTTTCTTGGTTCACGTGGACTTCCTTGCTATCCCGTGCCACTTGAGGCACCTGTTGTACATCACTTCTTCACAGAGATAGAATCCAGCTGTCAAAATCACATTGCCTACTGTAGTTTCCACACAAACTTCTCATTTTCATTTAGCTACTTAAATTTAAACGAACCGTTTCAGAATTTTAATATTTAGCAGAATTGTAATTTCAGTATTGGAATGGTTTTAGTGATTAATGTGCATGGATGTGCAACCTCATGTTTTCACAGTACCAACAGAATGGTATTTTTAGATGACAATGTTTTGAGATAATACAGAATATACAGGTTTAAAGGAGGAAAGTGGAAAAGTAGCATATCTGTTCAAAACATTGGCAAGTAAAGTTTTATGTTGTCTCTTTATGGAATTCTGTATTGCATCAGTGTATACTTTTGAGCATAATTCCACTGTCAGATGAATATGAAGGTTGGGTTTTTTCGGGGGTTTTGTGTGTTTTTTTGTTTGTTTGTTTTGGTTTGGTTTTTTTTCCCTTTTTGTATTGTATGAGGGAGGAGGATTTATTTGCCTTGTGCAATTATATAAACAATGTCAAAAGCAGATAGTCAACAGTTTGTACTGGAAGTAGGCAGTATTTTTCCCCAAATTAAGATCTTTCTTGATCTAAGTTTGAGATTTAACCTTTTGGCAGGTGGTAAAATTGAGAGATCTAGAGCTTCTAGTGTCTTAAGAGTTTAAACTGAAAACAAAAAGTGTTTTTAAGGCAGGTGATCAGAGGGGAAAAATGCTGCATTGTTTGGATGTGTATTCAAGAGGTCAAAATATTGTTTCTAGTTATCTCTTGCTGATTTATTAAATGATTTTGGACAAACCACTTCTCAATGCTAATCTGTTTCCTGTTTTCTAAATGACAAGTAATTTCGTAACTGCTGTAATTTGCAAAGACAATCAGGTAGTGTAAAAAAAAAAAAAAAAATCCCATTTTATTTGTGTGTATACTATACAGGATATATATATTTTTTTCTCTTGTTAGTATAAGCAGCCCTGGACATAGATTAAGAATGTGATAGAAGTGCTGCTTTGAACAATATATTTTTGTGGGAATTTATTTTGCTGATAATACAGGGTGAAATTCTTACCTTTGACTTCAGAGGGCTGGCCCAGCTGGCATTGGCCAGCAAGAGATCCTGGTGACACTCTCTGCAAACTGTCAGCTGTCTTGGGGTTGTATGTGACAGTGCCCAAGTCAATAAAAGGATTTGTCCTGATCCACTCAGACTGATCTTCCTGTGTGGACAGAGTCAATATTTATTCTGTTGAACTATGTAGCACTGAACTTCTTATATTGAAAGACAACAGGTCTTCAGGATTGTTTCCACAGAATGCAGTCTCTCTTGGGATGTTACATGATCAGGTGTGGTCACTTACACAGGGAAAAAAACCTAATTTTGCTCATTGGATTTTTATGTAAAATCCTTCTCATAGATTTGAAACAAACCACAAAACAAACCACCAAACAAACAAAAAAACCACCACAACAAAAACACAAACCAAACAACCCAGACCAACCAATCAAAAAACATCAACCCCATAAAAAAAAACAAACACACCCAACCAAACCTGTAACTCTTATTAATACCTCCTTATTCTTAAATGCTCTTCTGTAATATAGAATAGGATCTTTGGGTTCTAAGCAGTTCTGACAAGTTTGGAGTATGAAACCCATTTTGGGTCCACATCCAGGAATAACTTTTACTGAATAAATAACCTTGTTGACATTCAAACCAGGGGCCCAGAATCCTAAAAAAACTGTGTGTAAGTTTACTAGTTGAATGTATTGAGAGTTGTAGGTTTAGATTCTCTATTTTTCCTTAATATATTAGCTATCAATTTCTTAAAATAGTTATTTTTACTGTCAGATATTAAAAGCACAATTGTTCTGTTTATGAATGAACAATAATAAGTTCAGGAGAACAGCTCAACTGCAGTTCGAGTTATGATGCAAATTTGTCCTTTGACTTCAGCTCTTTCAATTTTGTCTCTACAGCGTAAAATTCCTAAAAGTTGTAAACAGCAATTTAGAGTATATTGTGTGGTGGTTATTAATAAAAATGGTTTTTTAGGTTAAATGTTGCTGGCCATTGCAAGTGGGTTGTATCCAGAGTTTAGAAGTAGCCAGGAAGTTCCTCTTTGTTATGAAAGCTGTGAGCTGGAATCTACGAGCTTCACAATTACAAAAATTCAATGTGCGTAACACTTTCTGCTGAAAAATGCCACTGCTCCTTGCACCAGCCCTCACTGTTCTAAAATGTTTGATTTAGCAAAGACAATGACGATTATTTTGCTTGTTGTCAGACTCAAGAATCATGCTTAAATTGATGAAATGTGCTCTCTTCAGTTGTCTTGGCGTCTCTCAAAGAGCTGCACCCAGCGCACTGGAGCGTGAGGCAGGCCTGTCCCCTGCTCTCCTTCCACACATCACGAGCCACATTGTTGGTGCTCAGGTAATAAAGTCTTTTTTTAACCTTATACACCCAGTGTTCTCATTAAGGTGCCCATTGTTTCTTTATGTCAACCAAGTCCTTGTTTGTCCTGCCACTCCCTCTAATGTGTATACCTTTGCCACCTTCCCCCCTGTTCATTTCCTTCCACAAACTCCTTTCTTCTGTTAATCTCTCCTGAACTGTTAGCCCTATAACGCTGAAGTGATTGATATATGTTATGGCCAAAATAAAACAATTTTCCAGTATTGCATCTCTATTCACAATTTTAGTGGGTTTAGCTTTATTTAACTCTTGTTCATAAACTGATACATTTGAAATGTAAGCACCGCTGGGTGTTAACTCCTTTTGTACCATTAACTGACCATTGTGTTTTGGGGTACAGGGTTCCACCCAGGCAAACAAACTCTTCCTTGAGAGCAGGCTCCTAGAGTGCGCAGGCTAATTTAAAACTTGGCTAAATAGCAATTTGTTGTTTGGGTTTGTTTGTTGGTTTTTGTTTGGGGTTTTTTGGGGGCGGGGGGCGCTGCTTTTGTGTGGGTGGCTGGTTGGTTTTTGTAGTGGTGGTTTTGGTGTTGGTGTTTTGTTCCCCTCTGTTGTGCTTGGGCCTGCCAGGGGTCACCGCCGCCCCCTCCCTCAGTGTAACAGCTGCTGCGGGCCCTTCACCCAGGGCGGAGGGCCTGACGAAATGTTCCACTACCGCCGGGGGCCCGAACGCTGCTGTACCACCCTAACTCACCTCCTGGGCTGCGCAAGGCTTTCCCCCTCTACCGCAGCCTCCCCTCGGCGTTTCTCGCACTGTGGGAGGGCGCGAAGGCGCCATATCTCCCCACCCACCCCCTCAGGGGCTAGAGCAGCCCCCGCGCCCTGCCCGGCGCCGGCTGAGGGGCGGGTGCTGCCGCAGCCGCTCACCTGCGGGGGCGGCTCCTCCGCCCGGGCCCGGCCCTGCCCGATCATGCGCCGAGGCTCGCGGCTGCCTCCGCTTCACACCATGCGAGGTGGCTGCGGCTGCCGCCCGCGCCGGGGAACAGCAGCACCGCCGGCCCTTGGATCCGGCCTCCCCTCCTCCAGCTTCTGGAGCCCTTCGGGACGCCTCCATGGACTCCCGCGCGGCCAACAGCGGGAGCGGCAACGGCCGGTATGGGGCTGAGGCGGGGCGGAGGGGGCCGGGGCCGGGGCCGTGGCCGTTCCCTCAGGCCGCGGGGGGCTGCGAGGTCTCCCGCCACAGGCAGCAGCTGCAGCCTTCGGCGGGGCTGGCTGGGGTATCCCCTGGGAGCAGCGCCGCTCTCCACAGGGCTTTGAGAACGCTCCGTCCCGGGTGGGCAGAGGGGGCGGTGTGGCGGGAACAGCCGTCCCAGTGCCGGCCGAAGGCGAGGATCTGTCTGGTGGCACGAGGCGTCGGTGCCCCGACGGAGGGAGGTGAAGGCGGCTCGTTTCCCACATAAACAGCCTGCCTTGGTCTGAGCCTGTAAATCGAGTTTGTTACCTGTCTCAAGTACGTCTGGCTGGGTGTGGGGAGTTGATGCCTTTGTAGCTCTAGCCCGCCTCGTCTCCTCGCTGTGCTCCCGGGGCCGGCCCGGCGCAGGCCGCGGCCGCCAGGCAGGTGCAGCCCAAGGTGGGACCGAGTTGCCCTTGACTCCGCGTTTGTCACCGGACGGCAGCTTTGGGTAAGGGAGCGCCGAGGACTGTGTCCATCTGTGCAGCCACTTACCGGCTTGAACGCAAAGACTGAAAGACCAGAAACTCATTTATTTTTTTTTCCTACTTTCAGGGCTTGGTGTGTTGTTTGGTTGTTTTGTTTCATAGATAAAAGCATTAGTTTAAGCTAATTACATACCTTTAGTAAGCATATGCAAGTTAATTTTGGTCTTCAAAGTGTTAAGAGCCAGTGCAGTGGCTCTGAAGCCCTTTTCCTCGAGCTCCTGTTTGCACAGCTTGCAATGCACCTTGCCAGCGGGATGCTGACGTTCGTGGCAGCAACTCGACGCCTTCTTGCTCAGCCTTCTGGGCAAGCTGCAGGTGGACAACTTTTTCCTTTCCACGTGTGCGCTCCCACTGCCCCCCCTAAAATACATAAACGTCCTTCGTGTGCGTGTCAGGGAGTTGTTTCTTCAGCAGGTGAATCAGTGTGCAAATAACATTCTTCCCTGGCGACGACGGTACGTGAGCTTTCAGGCACGGCTGCGTTAAAGGCTTGTTTGTGGATTCCCTGTTTGACATAAGACTTTTGAAAAAATCTGCTCAGTTGTCTATGGAGGAGTAGAAACTTGTGAGGAGTGCAGTTTCAAGAGGTCAGCAAACCATTTCTCTGGTTAGAAGAGTAGTGAAAGGGTACCTTCGTGACTATGAAGTGTTGGAAGCAATATTTTGCTCTTTCTTTGCCTGTGTGCTTTCCCTGTATCTTAAAGTTCAAAACAAGAAACATCAGCCCAGGACTTCAGTTCATCTGCAGAAACCATGATGATCTCAAGAGTCTTTTCCAGCCTGAATGATTCTATGATAGAAAATGTTTTCTTAACTTGAGATTATATAAGCTACACAAGAGTGCTCTTTTTTTTGGTGGCATCTATATTATGCATTGGTGTTATAACAGCAAGTAGGTGGTCTAGTGGTACTTAAAACATCTAAGTCCTATAGGATTAAGAGAGTGTTAGATGTTTCTCATGTCCCAAAATGACACGTGTATTAGTATTTGTGATAGCTTCATACAATTTTGTCACCATGTTCTGTCTTGATAATTCTTTAATGGACTGATAGTTAATTTATTAATTTTTTATTTTTTGAAGTGGGAAAGTGAGTAATTTGTTTGCAGTAATAATTTTAAATTGAATTATTAAATGGATTCCAAGTCTTGTGACAATAGTAGCAGCAAAGGCCGAGAGATTACAGTTCTGTTGTGCTTCAGAAAGTTTTGAATGTGCAGAAGAATGTTTGCAGAAATGTTCAGAGTTTTGCTAGATCGGGCAGGTTGTCCCAACAGTTGGACTGTTACTGAAGCTGCTGGAGAACTTGGTGCTGGGTCCTCATCGCCTTTCTGTAGCTCCATCTACTGGAACCAGCTGTCACATTCCGGTGTTGCACCGGGATATCAAGTGCTTCAGATGGTTTGGTAACTACTACAAAATATTGAAAATATATACATTGGCACTTTTACTTTTTTTTTTATTGTTATTATTTATTTATTTATTTATTTATTTGTATTACTATTTCACATTTTACTTAAAATGCTCGTTTAAAACCCTGCTGAATCTCCTAGACAGTGTTTTTGCAGGGCTGATCTTGTGGCTTCTTAGGCTATGGATATGTTTTGGGAATACAACAAAGTTAATAGCTCGTAATTGGAGGACATGGTGGACTGGTTGGAACTGAAAAGTAAATGCCAGATATTTTGAGGCAGATGTGATAAAAAATGACCTCCCGTTTTGCAGATTTTCAGCTTTTGTCTTCTCTTTAATAAAACTTTGAGTCATCTTCTGTGTAAAAAAAAAAAAAAAAAAAAGTCGGAAGAGTCTGAATGTTAGGATGGGTATTCATATACACTTGACTTAATGGCTTGAATCTCAAATGTCATCAAATAGAATGCAGTACTGAACTTCCATGTACTTTTATCTTTGTTTCTCTTCAGCTGTAACTAAAATTATCAACCTGAGCTGATGAAATCTCTCTACATCTGCATCAAAGTTTTTGATTTTGACCAATCCATCTTTCTTGTCAGAAAGGGAACAGAAATTACCAGAAAGATCCCAGTCTACTCTCAGATTCTGAGTTCAAAATCAGTGTTGCCTTTTTTCTTTGGGTTTGGTTTTGGTTTTTTTTTTTTGTTTGTTTGTTTGTTTGTTTGTTTTGTTTTTTTTAATTCTCAGATACCTTACTTAGTTGGTTTTGTACTCTGAAATGGAGTGAATCATTAACTCTGCTTCTTGAAGCTATTGTGCCTAAGAATAACTTCAAAATGTCTTTAGAAGCACTGAGTTCAAGAAAACCTGCTGCTAATACTTTTTTTTTTTTCTGTTCTTGAGTATGGATTCGGTAGGTTTAAGAGGTTTATAAAGGCATATTGAAGTGCTACACTTGTATTCAATTGGAGAGAAAGTGGCATTGATCTTGCTTAAGGTACTCATGAACTATGCTTTGCAGATAACTTCTGATACAGAAAGTCAGTTTGTTGGAAGCTCTCAGGGAAACAAAATCTGAAATTTCATGTAAAGCAGCGATTAAATGTAAAGCAGCAATCCCCTATTTGTTATTTTATGTCATTCCTATAGGGTTTTTTGAGTGAGAGCCAAGAGTACTGTTCAGAGATGGAATTGAAATAAAAGCATCACTTCTTTTTTTTTTCCCAAGTAGCAATAAAACATATTGTGGAGTAACTTAATTTGAAAATGCTTTGCATAGATTTAATGCAAAATAAAACCAAACTCCAAACTGAACAAAACCAGATCTAAATACCAAACCAAGAAACATTTCAGAGCAGATTTAATACTGCAGGAAAATGCCTTTTGGGCCAAAATGTGTGTCGTTTCTTCCATGTTTGTCACCACACTGAAGTCCAAAAGAAGTGAAGTGTAAGTCAGTGTAAAAAAAGTACAAACCAGACTTTATAAAATGCTGAAATAAGATACATAGGTAGCTATTTTGTGACCTGCCAGTCAGTTTTTATTATTCCTAGGTAATGCAGAATCCAACCAAAAGAGAAAATTGCATAACATTCCTCCCTGCATTCTCACTGAATCTTATTTTAGCAATTATACAGACCTCTACCCTCATCTTGCAATGCTTACAAAACCAAATCTCACAGATTTTGTCTGTCTTCTTCCCATGAATGTGGCAGGTGTGAGCTTGTGTTTTGCTTAATGCTTTTTTTGTTTGTTTGCCGAGTACCTAAATGTGCTCAACACCATTCCATGGCAATGGTCTAGTGCAGCTGTTGTTGATTTCTCAATAGATTTATACAATGAACAGGATTAAACCTTTAAAAATCCAGAGAATAAGTGTAGGTTGACTAGAGACAGTAAAACTGTAACAAGTTAGGGAACTTTAGGTATTGTAAATTTAGATCTTAAGACTTAAAAACAAAAAGGAATGATAAGAATCACATCTGTCTTTCAAAGTGACAACTATAGTAGAGCATTTGAATTAAAAGAACCTTGTTAAATATCAACACAGACTGATTTATCATAAAAATTTACTCTTTAATTGCAGCAATCCTCTAAATTTCTGTAATGCTAGATATATTTGTTTTGTTTTAATTTTGACCCTGTCTGAGCTAATTTTGTCTTTGTACATTCCAGTAAGTTAGTGCAGTTCCAGTTCCAGGATTCTTGGGTTGATAGTTTGTAATTTACCAAACTATACTGAATAAATAGGTATATTTTTTTCATTCCATTTGATACAGATAGGTCTATTAACTGGAGATGATCACCCACAGTGGTGCTCTTACCCCTCTCTGAGCAGTCATGGCAGTACAACACGGAAAGGGAACTGAAAAAATTACACCAGTACTTTTTATTTGTCTGAACAAACCTGTCTTAATGAATTTATTGCATTGTTTGCACATTCAAATACAGGATGGGAACTGTGAACATAATGCAACCTAGATCCTGCTTGGTGCAAGTTAAACAGCGGTGGAACCAAGGGCAAGACACATGTCTACTGATTCCCTGGACTTTGTTCTGCTCACTTGACTACTTTGCTGCATCTCTTTCTTTTGTGAGCTTTCACTGCAACAGAAGGGCCCAATTCTTGAGTATTTTTGACAAAGACCTTTGAGATTGCTGAGGCATCAACAACTTGGTTCAAGAGCTGAGTTAACCTCAACAATAAACTGTCATACTCCATGTACAGCTTGAAATACAGACATAAGATCTCCCGGATCCCAGCATTGCATCACTGTTGTGTCTTTATGCAGAATATTTGCAGAATGTGAATATTGAAAGCTTTCCAAATGCTTTGTTGTTAGAAGTAATGGCATTTCAGCAGCGCTGAGAAGTCTTAGTCACAGACCAGAAACGTGTTTAAGAACACAAAAAAGATAAATGTTGAGATATTACTGGCTTGGCACATAGAACAGGAAAGGATATGGTAGAATTATTTTTTTAACTTATTTACTTTTGAATTATGAAGAGATTTCTATATTGTCTGAAAGCTGAATAGTTACGGATTATTGTGAGAACTGCTTACTGGTTCTCCTTTTCATGGTAATGAGAGAGTTGTTCAGCCAAGATTATTTCTGATCTCATGTGGGTTTGGAAACATTTGCAAAAGAGGAAAACAGTTCTTCCCAAGTGATGTGCTTTTTGCTTTATTTGAATGTAGAGGTTTTTTTCAGTTTCAGGCTCAGAACATTTGTCATGTAGTGTTACTCAAAGCAATCATCTACTTAGAAAAGTAGTAGTAAGTGATTTAGGAATGACCTGTCAAACTTGAAAAGACAATGAAAGTAACCCCAGGGGTATTATCCTGGTGTCTTGCAATGTTTCTGTGATTATGAGAACAAAAAGTGGTGTCATGGTAAGAATTTCTATATTCAGTGGTAATATTTTTGAAAACACACAATGAGAAGGACACCCACTGTCAGAATGTGACAGTACCTACTGCACAGTGGCCTGCGTATCTGCAAGCCAGGATGTGTTCATGGCTCGGAGATGTCTTTAGATTTTTGTTTGTTTGTTTAAGAACTGAAATGCAGACCTTTGAAATGTGCTTTGAGGAGCTTCTCACATCTCTGAGCGTGAACATCCTTGAAGTGTTAGCTTTGGTAGCCTGAGTGACACAGTATTTGTAGGGAGCAATACAGTTTTGTTACTCCTTCCTCTGGAAAAAATGAAGCTGCTGTGGGCACATGAGATTATTCTCTTTTCAGTTCCTTTTCAAGCTCTGTAAATAGGTAGCTTCAGAATTTATTACTGGTTTTTTTGACTGCGTGGCTAGGAGCAATCCTCTCTAATCTCTTTGTAAAGATAGAATGTCATGCTGATTGATGCTGAGCTCTCCACAATCACAGAAGTAAGGTGTGCTGCCTGCTGTATCACTATGGATGCAGGTAGCTTAAAAGAGCTGCAAAAAATACATGTGCATGCAACCCAGTCCTTTTTACCAGCACTGTGAGAGTTTGTGCTCCTGTTTAATAGTATAGCATTAGCATGCAAAAACTGAAGCATGCTGCACAGAGAGCCCTTGATATAAAGGGGAAAAGGAAGGCCAAAACAGTGTATTGTCCACATTGTTAGATATGAAGTCAAATCGAGAGCAAATACTTCGGAGTTACTTAACACGAAACTTTTGAGCTGAAATGGTAACACTTCAGAAGAGCTGTGTCCTCCTTGCCTTCCATGTGGGAAGGCTGGGTGCTGAACACTTCCTGCTGCACTGCAGAATTGTTTCAGTGGGACAGCAGGAGCAGAAGCCAGCTGTGCAGTATAGGTAGAGCTATTGCAGCAATCAACCCAGAAGCCAGGCTGGTATTCACTAGAGTAGCTTTATTGAGGTTTCTGAGCAAGATTAAAGAAAGTCATGACTGAGCCAGTTGTGCTGATGCTGTTCAAAGTCCTGAAATAAAAAGTCTCTAGTATGGTTACAGAGATTTCGCTGTGAAGTTTCTTTGGGATGGGAATATAATCTTTCCATTAGATTATTCTTGCTGATCATGCATCTCACTTACTTTACATGTTTGAGAGTAGACTGTATTTGGGAAAACAGGGTGTGCTTATACTGATTCCCACTCCAAGAGTCTCCTGCTAAGAGAGAGAAAAGAGTCAACTACTGAGTCACCAGCATTTGGTTTTCTCTGTGGTGGTTTCTCATCAAGTACTGGTTTAGCTCAGTTATGCTTGACTGTATTTTATTCTCTTCCTCCAAATGTAGTTACCCATGCATACTACCTCAGCTGACTTATGCAGATAAGGTAAGTTTGGCAGGGAAATGCATCCATATTTTAGGATGTGACTGATTTAACTTGCTTTCGGTGTTTTACAATACTGAAGGAGCTGTTGAGTTACTATAAAAGGCATTAGTATAAAGGCACAAACTTCAGACGTAGGGTTTTTTTGCAAAATTCTGATAATTACTGAGGTCAAATGAGTCGGTAGTTTGATGTTTTGCAGAATGCAAGGTTCAAGACTTTTTTTATTGAAGAAAATGATAAAACCCAATGACATCATAAAACACGTGCTACAAACATAGTGAGAAACCAGTCAACATCATGCACACAGTGAAATAACATTATGCAGAAATGTAGTAACTCCCATGCTCAAAAAAACCTTTCCCACTCCTCCTCTTGACCATGGAAAACATCACGATTCCTTACTTTTGAAAATGCTTCACTTTTCATTAATATGCAGAAATTTAATTTTGCTTAGTCCTGCTTATTTATTTTCTTTGATTTTGCTGTTGGCATAAAAATAAATTGATGTTTAAGTAAAAAGGGTGTTGCCTAGGATGTTCTGAGTGCTTCCATCTAGAGACGATGGGGATCCACTGGAGTAAGGAAATCAGGTCTTACCTTAAATGACAGGATCTACTGTAACTACGACTTATGAAGCACCCCCAGTCATGGTCCCCTGGGCAGAGAATGATGATTTCATAAATAATAGAACCACAGCGAGAATCATAGGTCTGTCCTTGCAAGATTTGCTGCCAAAAATCAAAGGAAAGAAGCTTCTAAAACCAAGGGAGAAACGGCCTAAATTTGGAAATATTTTGGATCTTAATCTTATAGATGTGTTTTCTTTAGTTGGGGAAAGAGAGCTTGCATGCTAAGGTTGTCTGAGTATATAATTGTTTCCAGAGAAGCGGTATTCAAGTAAAAACTTGCCAACTCAAGTCTTGAAGAACTTGGCAGAAGCAGCCAGAGCCTTCACGGTACAGAACTTTAAAGACCATTTAGAGAAATGCAATATCAATTAGAAATTTTATAAACAGCTAGTGAAAATGATGAATAATCTTTTCAGAGTAGCTCATAATCCTGCCATGGAAGCACTCTGGTTAATTTTAAGTTGTAAGCAGTAGTTATTTCCAACTGGGGGAAAAAAAAAGTCCGGTAACATCTTTTATCCCCTGCTGTGGCCCAGGTACATAGTGCTGTTACAGACATGCAATGGAGTCATTAGCAGGGCAGCCTGTGAATCTATTGCAATAATTTTTATACCAAATACACCACAGGCTTTTCCTGTACAGGATGTCATGAAACAGCAAGAGATTTAATTAGGTATGTTAATGTCTTCGGAGTATCTTCCTGAAATTATCCTTTGCTTGTTTATCATTATTGAGTCTTCCTTCAGCAGCTGATGTCTTCATTATTGGCACTGTTTTGTGTAATCTAGCAAATAAGACCATATATTGGAGAAAAGACGAGTAAAATTTTAAACATTAGATGCTCTTGGAGAAATCAGTCTAAGGAGATCATAGCTGATCAACTTCTAGGGTCCGGTTGTACTGAGCTGACTGCTGCTGCTTGTAGCTGCCCTCCATATGTACAGGACCAGTACTGCTGATGTGCTGGCAAAGGAGTCTGGGGAGCATCCTCTATCTGATCTGGGGCAAAATCATCCAGGTGACCTCACTCCACAGTGAGTTTATGCCAACTCGCCTCGTTTTGCATGGTGTTAAAGAGAGATTTTTACAAAGAATGTGTAAAGTCTTACTACCTCCCAGAGTTACAGGAACCAACAAAAAGCATCAGTTTGGCTGGTGGATTGAAGCCTGTTTTGCAGAGAATCCTTGCTGGGAAGAAGTGCTTCCTTGTCCGTCTCACCTGTCTGTTTCTCATATTTGTAGCAATTAATGCCTCAATTCTGTGTGCCAGCCGCCTCGTTTGACTCCCCGTTCCGGTTCATACATTTCTGATGCGGTCCAGAGCCTCATGCAGCAATTTCTGTTGTTTCAGATCTGTAATTATAGGGATACTTGACTTCTGTCTACTTTGTACTGAATGAAAGACAGCTGATGCCACCACTAATTTCAGACAGGTCTCTAGATCAAAGACACACTGGCAGCTGCCAGCACCTCCTACATTAGTAGGAGCCAGCGATATATGAACATTGTGTGCCACGGACTGGCTTCCAAATTGCTCATTTGTAGTACGTTGTAAGTGAACTAGCGAGGCTCGTAACTCTCATCGTATCATCCATAAAGACCAATCAGAGAGTAGGGCATCGCAGGCAGGCAGGCGCTGCCCTACCCTGGGCTCGCAGTGTGGCTGTCACTCAGAGCTGGTTAAGTAGCATCGAGTGCTGCTGCTGCTGCTCGATGTTCGTGCCTAAGTGCTGAGTGGGCAGACAAATGACTATGTCAGAAAACACAAGAGGTGTAGCGGAAGGGTAAGTAGCAGCGCACGGCATTTTCCGTTTGGCTTAGAGGCCGTTCTGATCTTGCTGTTGAAAGCAGGAGAGGCTCTGCAGCCCACTGAAGCATGACTAATCAGTTTGCTTAGCACTCTCTAGTTTAAAGTATTTCTTCCTTGTTGTTGACAGCAACAAATGATGATTTGTAGCATTTATGCAGGGTGTGTATTGTGTTTAGGTATTAAGTCCTTTCACTCAGGACCTACATCTAATGTCAGGTTTCCTTGGAGCATGAGGGAAGTGTGCAACTTGGATTTTGGCTGCTGCTGGGGGTGGCACTGTGTTAAGAATTGTTACTGCCCTAGGTGATTGCTTTGGCAGGGGGGGTGATGAATGATCTCTAGAGGTCCCTTCCAACCCCTAAAATTCTATGATTCTATGAAAAGATTCAAAGTGATTATCTCTTATTTGTGCTTTGAGCTTCAACAGTGTGGTGGTTTTTTTCCTTTGCCATCTTTATGTTTCAAAGGAGTATTTTGAAAAGATTTATTTGTATTGAAT
Organism: Megaceryle torquata; assembly: GCA_024611175.1. NCBI lineage: Eukaryota > Metazoa > Chordata > Aves > Coraciiformes > Cerylidae > Megaceryle > Megaceryle torquata. Next base: position 59,262 of record JANIJG010019457.1, read on the forward strand.
GGGGTGGTTCTCCTGCATGACAAGAAATAAAAAACCAGACATGGTAAAATGTAACTAGTCTCAATATTTTAAAACAGATGAGAATATGTTTCATATGATGTTAGATATGCTATCTGGTTCAGGGACACAGATGTTTAAAAAGTAAAAGGCAGGTAAGAATTGTAATACGTGTTAAAAAAAAAAAAAAAAGAATTGGCAAAGTTGTATTTATTCCAGTAAGTAAGGCCCAGAATAGTTGGGCAGACATGATTTTGCATATTGTATGAGATGGATGCTGAGAGTTAGTCAATGCTCACAGAGCACTTGGAGGGAGAGTCTCTTGAGTGGAGATGGATTTGTAGTGTATCTGAAGTGTGATGACAACAGGCACTATGAACAGTGTCATACAGTGTTTCTCTCAAATTTATAATCCTGTTTTTCATATCTGTAATTGCACTCTTTTTTTTCTTTGCAGTCGTTGTTCTTAAAAACAAAACCAAACCGCTGCTGCAGCCAGTGGTTGTTGTTGATGCTATCTGTTTATTCTGTGCTCTTCTGTCTTAAGATGAAACCAGGACTTTGCTTTCTGTTTTTCCTTTCAGCAGGCTGTGTCATGCCATTTTTTTAAGGAACTAACCTTGTTTCTAAGTCACAAAACAGATCACATCAGTTAGAGCTGTTAAGAGTCAGGAATATGATGAGGATTTGTTTGTATTTTGTTGGGGGGGCTTTTTTGCACACTCTTATACACAACATATTACTGCAGTAAAGCTCTTTGATCATTAGATGCAGATGTTTCAACTGTCCAAACAATGGCCAGGTGACCTTAACTTCATTAGTGCAAGGTCTTATTGTTTTCCTGTGGATTTTTTTTGTCTGGCAGTTCTGGTGGTGATGAAGTTGGGCCAAACTTATTCAGCTGGTCTGTATTATCCTTTTGCCAGTAACCCAAAGACCAGCTGAGAACCCATGTGACAGGTCAGACTGACATCTAAATGTTGTAAAGGAGAAAACTATAGCCAGAGTAAGCCAGTGAGAATCTTCTGACTTCGAGATGCAGCAGTGTTTTTTATTTGAGTGCTGTGTCACTTCTCAGGGACAGTGATGTTCCTAGGAGCATGCACAACATGAAATTTTAACCCATCTGCAAGTCTCTGATGCTCTACCATTGTATGGTCAGGAACCACCATACTGAACATGAGCCGAACTGAAGCAGATGTTCCAGCAGCAGTCGATACAATAATTTGATGCAGTTTGGCAATATCTCATCCTTAAAGTGAGAACACGATCAGAATGCCTCTAGCCTGTAGTCTCTATCAGCCTTAGGCAGACTCAGATGTGCGTTGTCACCCCGCGCTTCTGCGTTCCTGATACCCGTATTCAGCAAGTTGCAACGCTCCCGCGTGGTACCTTCTGCGTGTCCAGGTTCTTATTTACAGTACATGCAGTTTATCTTATTTTCAGAAAGTACAAAACTTAAGTTGCTTTCTACACGTCACAGAGGAAGAGCATAGTTTAAAAAAAGCAACCCGCAGGAAGCTGCTTTCATTTTTTGCAATCACTAGAATTGGAATAGCAGACTAGACATGGGAATAAGGCCAGAACTGAAGAAGGGGGTTCAAATGTAGCAGTAATTGCACCAGCAGAAGGAGAACAGATGTGCTGAATTTATTGTCTCTTCTTCTGGCAGGTCACCTACATCAGACCTCAACGTGGCATTGCATGAGTGTATGGCAGCTTTGGATTTATTTCTTAACAACAAGTTCTCGGATGCTTTGGCTTCTTTGCAAGCAAAGTAAGTTCTGTCACTATTTTTTTTTTTTCTCCCTTCTCCTTTTCCCTTGTTTTTTTGCACACAGTAAGAATTTACAGTTTTGTGTCTAAATGAGCAACTGACCGTGAATTGCCAGTTTTGAGACGCACTAGGTATAAATTAGTTTTTGTTGTTGTTTTTAATAACCACTTGCAGAAACTTTCTGACAGCTTATTTTGCAATTCAGTGTTGGTCACACACTCTTATTCTTAATTACATTGCAGCCCAGGATGCAATGAGAGGCCCAGCTGCAAGCAGTGTGGTCATAAAATAGCTTCTAAAAATCATTGTGTCTTTACAGAGTGAGGTTTGGGGGTTTTTTTTTTCCACATGCTCTATCCTGAAGTTACCTGTGCTCTTGGCTTGATGAAGCCTGTGGTTAATTCACTTTTTTTTTTTTTTACCCAAATCTACTCCATTTATTTTTGAGTCAACAACAAATTGCATCATGCCTTCTTTCAGGCCACTGTAATATGAAACAAGTAAAATGTGTGGGTAATGCAGTAGTGTGTGTTTGATGTGAATCAGGGGTAACTGTAGTGAACACTACATACCTGCTTTGCTGAGCTGTCAGCCTTAATCTCTCATGACAGAATCTGTAGCTTAACCATGTAAGTACACTGTGAAAGACATTAATGATAAATTGTAGGCTCAGACATGTTAATAATACTGGTTTTATTCACAGCAGTGTTGTTTTGTGTTTATTTATCATCAGAAGCTGTCATAAAAATGGTAAGAAGAATGACTATGTTTTCATTAAATGCTGACAGTAAAGCCCCTGTGCCCATCTGGAAAAGCTTACTCAGTGCTTAGCATAAAATAGAGAGATGTTTTATTGAAGGGGGTTTCCAAAACCCTGCAAAAGCTAGTGAGGCAATGGCTTTGCTTTTTTATTCTTTTTTATTCTTTTTTTTCTTTTTTTTTTTCTTTTTTTTATAATGTTAATCCATTTTTCTTTCTATTGCATATGGTTTTCATTCAGCTTTTGTTGGGCCCTGCAGAACATGAGCTGATACTCTGTTCTTGTACCTGACTGTATTCCACACTGCAAAATCATTTTGAACTGATTTTTCATGTTAGCGTGTTGTTATGAGGAGGCCCGTATTCCTTTTGCCTTTGGCAGTGAGGGAAATACAGACTCAGAATCTTTGTGAGTGTAGTGAAGAAACAGGGTGCTAAATTTCCCCACAGATGCTATCCATTATGGACACACTTCATCTCTTTAGGGAATGACAAGAACTGGAGAGTGGGCATATGTGGTAATACTGAGTATTTTCTTTAGGAGTCATCAGTTCCTCACTGTTGCCTTTTAGCTTGCTGAGATTTGAAATTGGTTTTCACAGTCCATAAACATACTGTCTTTGTTTTAAGAAATACTTTTCAGTTTTTACATGCTTGTAAAGAATTTCATATCATAGATTTTGCAGCTTTACCACTTAGGCTGGAGGACATACTCTGCTCTGTTTTACATTATTGCAGATTCACTAAATTACTCACATTTGGCTTCCACAATAAGTGTATTTTCAACTGATCTGTACCACGTGTAACTGAGAGCAGATTTGGCAATGCATGAGAGTTAAAATTGGAAGATCTTTCCTAGCAGCTTAAAAATAAATATCTGAGGATGGTGTCTAGACTTGTGTTGAGGTAAAGCAACTTTTTTTTCCTAGTAGAAAAGCAAATCCATCATAAAGAAGAGATCTCATTTCATAAAAAAAAATTCATCTGGCATTTTTGCTTCATGTTACATAACTTTTCTTGTTTCCTTGGCTACCTTTTAGGTTTTAGAGTCAGTTTTCTTTATTATAATTAACAGCATTGTCCAATAGCAGGCTCCATTTACCTTGTGGTTTCTGCAGTACATTTAATTAATTTAATCTTATATGCAGTATTCACACTAGTCTAAGAACTCTTAAGAAATTCCTTAAATTTTGTCACCAAACACAGCAGTGATTTTCAATATGTAACCTGCTAACTGTGACAGTGAATAACATGGAAACTCTCTAGTTAGTGAAGTGAGGAAAGAAAAAAAAAAAATCTCATCTTCCCTCTCAAACCCAAGATACATAGAGTAATGCAACTAAAAGCTGACTCGGTTTTAGCTCTCATGTAATTGCAAACAGATAATCATAAGTCCATTCCCTGAAACAAATGTTTTGTATTTCAGTAATTAACCTGAAGAAAAGCATGGCATAATCACCTGGTAGTTTGCTGGTGTCAAATCACTTGGGAGGATGGTGAATAATAAAGATAATTTCACAACACAGATTAGTCTGGATGATTGGATGAGCTGCAACACATCTGTGTTGCTGCTACTGCTATTATTAAAAAAAAATATGTGTGTGATTCATTCTGGGCCGTTCCCTTTATTCTGAAAATAGTCTCCAAAGAGCACTTGGTGGTGTTTGGTGGAATGTTGATTCTAGAATGACTATGTTTGGAAGGAAAATTCAATCCTTTGATGTGGGAGTATCTCAGGTAGGTGTGATGAGATTGTGTTACCGCTCTGCTGATTCCTTGTGAAACTCTCACTGGAGTAGTGTAGTTCTGTGGTACCTATTTACTATCGCTGGGATTTTTAATAGAAGCCTAATTTACAGTATTAAATGTTATGTTTTGTATTCTGATCTTTAAAAAGTTTAAAGAGGTTGCTTTTGGTGCGGTGAAATGTTCTTGGCCTTGGAAGAAAGGCAAACATGAGCTTGTTCAGTGGGGTGGAGGAGCTTTCTCTGGGAACCAATCTGACAAAGATAGTGTGTGATCGTCAGACTGAGAGTAGTGGAAGAGTAAGGGGAAGCACATGACAAAACATGTTGGGATAAAGATGGTGCACAGCTCTGCAGAAAGCTTGAGTTATTGTAAAGAATGTCAAGAACATGGAAAAAGTCATTATTTCTAGGGGTATTTTTATCTTTTTATGCCTCGAGTCTGGAAGAACACATTGTTTTCAGCCTTTGTAAATAAAAACATTGCTGCCAAAACCTGACTTAATTGTTGATTTCATCTCCTAGCTGGAAGAACTTACTAGATTCTGAATTTTGGAGCCTAGCTTAGATCAAAAAGGCTCAGGGGCTCTCTTGAACTGCAACTTTTTGGCTTTTACCAGACTTGGACCATTCTGTCAGCTTGTTGTAACCAGGGAACCAGGCTGGTGGCTGGTTAGAATGGTCTTTTCTGGTTGTAAACTTCATACTAGTGGGGGCTTTTCATAGGAAACCAGTTTCTATTGGAAAAAGTCAGTTCATCAAAACAGAGTTTCTGTGGAAACCCATGGAGTAGGTCTAGTGGGTGGTTTGGATAGGAAGTGAAACTTCTGATGAAAGCTGAAGAAAGTGTTCAGGCCCCATGTGACCACATTCTCCTGATATGGTTTGGATTTGGATCGTGATCTCTCTTGGGTACACCTGCATGAACAGACCGTTGGCTGGTCTGTGGAGGGTCTTTCTCACTCTTTATTGTTGGATTTGTTTTACTTGTTTGGAGCATCTTGTTACTAAATCAGGACATGGACTTGAAACTGGGGTTCCTTGAGCCTGGTGATGTATGTCCTGCCTACTGAATTACTGAAAAGAGATCCATAAAAAGATTTTGGGCACCAAAACTGAACCAAACCAAGCTTTTTGGTTTCCATACTTCAGGGGAGAGCTGTCACCATCCTCACTTAAATACTTGTTTTTCAAGCAGAAATAAAAGTGTTCTCCAACAGCTCTCAAGAAAGGTCAGTGCTACAAGATGGTAATGATTGCACCATAGTTGGAGAACAGGCATGTGGCATAAATTCATATGTGCCTAAAGGTATTACTTATAATCCTCTTCTTCAGCCATGTGATACCAACTACTGGGATAAGTCATTAATCAGAATATTAGTTGTATTTATGTAATAAAGGCTTGTTAACTCCAACAGTGTCCTGGGGAAAGTGCTGCTTAGGAATGGAAAGAGTGAAAAAAACCCCAAAAGGCTATTAAGTTTCATTCTGTATCCATCCATATAAAATGCAAGCCTTAAAACTTCTGACAGTATGCCAGGATGTAACTGGCAACTTGTATGGTTAATATAAATAGTATAGTTAACTGTTACATTTGGTTGCATTTCTACCCACCTCCCAGCTCCTGGGAAAAAAAAATGAAAAATTGGATGTTGATAAATACCAGTTGACTAATGATGAACATTAATTATCATCTCCTTTACATATTAGAAGCAAAATGAAACTGTTGTTCAGGGCAGGGTTAGTTTGGTATCACAGGCAAATTACTGGAGAGGGAAATCCCTCTTCACCATGTATATGTGAAAATTACCAATTTTCCTTTTAGTGTGGTGATTTTAATATTTATCTGCTTTGATTTTGAAAGCCAGTTTCTAAAATTTTGGAAGGGAGCTACTTTAGTGCTTTCCCTGTACTTTGAATTTGAAGCTTTGGAAGGGTTTTATTTAAATAAATAAATGATGAAGTGTGTTTCTCTGTGCCCACTGTGGCTGATGAGTAATCAAATGAACAGGAATGCAGGCTGACATTTTATAGTATGTTCATTTTCTTTTCTACTTTACATTATCAGTCTACTGAAAGAATTGTAATGTAGGAGGCCAAGACAGAGCTGTCCTGACTCCATTGGATTTTAAACTAATTTCTCTGTTACCTGTTCGTTCTTACGCTGGAGATGAGATGAATGTCAGCATAGTCTGGGCGCTATTTATGGCAGGAGGTGATTTCCCAAAATGTCTCTTCTGCTGCATGTTGGGTAGAGCTGCTTGTTAGGTAACCTGTAGACATGGCAAGGACAACTAGGAATTAAGAACAGCCCCAAAGCACAGACTGCTGTGGAGTTTAAAGATGTACACTGCAAATTTCTTTTGTGCAGCCAGCCTGCTCTGTGCTGTGTGCATCAGAAAAAGGAGCCCTTTGTTGTCGCTGTGAAGGTTGGCAAGAGAAGCACCAGGTATCTGTTAATGCTACCTGTGCCAACACTGGGTGTTATTTTAATCCCTAGGTCTCAAAAAATACAAAAAGAAAGTCAAGGTCGTATCATCACCTGAATTTCCTTTGGTGATTTTGTTGCATAATGCCATTGAGAGGGGGTTACTTATGGTGTAGACAAGTTGTTTATTTTTTTGGCTCTGGAAAACACTAACCAAACATCAGGGACTCCTGAGGATGCATAAATGATGTGTGAATTGTTAGAAAACTTAAAGGGATCCAAGTCACCACAGTGAGTTTTTAGATCATTGATTAATGTAGAATTGACTTGTTATCCTCAGAATTATCTTTCAATTCAATCCACATTGAAGCAAGTGTATTTCTAGCAGAGAAGTAAAATGGACTGAGGTGTCTTTAAGATTTGGCTTTTCCCCTTAAAACAAAACCACTGAATCAGAATGGTTGAGGTTGGAAGAGACCTCTGGAGGTCACATGCTCAAGCACGGCCACCTAGACACGATTACCCGGACTGTGTCCAGATGGCTTTTGAATATGTCCAAGGATACAGACTCTACAAGCTCTCTGGACAGTCTGTGCCAGTGCTTGATCACCCTGATAGTAAAAAGGTTTTTCCTGATATTCAGACAGAGCCTCCTGTGTTTCAGTTTGTGCTCTGGTTCTGTCACTGGGCACTGATGAAAAGAGCTTGGCTCTGTCCTCTTTGCCTCCTCCCTTCAGGTATTTCTGTATATTATGGGAACCCCTTGAGCTTTCTTTTCTCCAGGCAGAACAGTCCCGGCTCTCTCAGCCTTTCCTTATAGAGAGATGTTCCAGTACCCTCATCATCCTTCTTGCCCTTCATTTGACTTTCTCAAGCATGTCCATTCTGGGGAGCCCAGAACTGGACACAGTACTGCAGCTGTGCCCTCACCAGTGCTGAGCAGAGGGGAAGGATCTCCTCCCTTTGCCTGTGTATCACTTTGCATCACTCCTAATGCAGCCCGTTGGCCCTGTTTGCAGCAAGGGCACGCTGCTGGCACACCACTTTCTCCTCGAAAGAAAAACAAAATAAAGTGGCTCATTTTAAGAAACAAACACCTGAAGTACACATATTGAGAATAGGAAAGGACATCCTCACTTGACTGCGAGTATTCTTGAATATTCCCTGCTGTACAGAACTGTCTGGTGTGTTCTGAAAGTGCAAGCGATTGAAATAGCAGTTGTTGCTCTTCAGCAGTATTTGTCTTAAGTCATGCTGTCTGTCAGGGATGGATTAGCAAGGTCTGCAGAGAGTTCCTGTGGCAGGAATTCATCTGAGCTTGCCCTTCAACATATTTCCCAAGTTGTCTTTATTGGACCTCTGTGCCTGAAGATATTTTGATCCCTTTGCAGAGGATTATATCATACATAGGTACTGGCTGAACGCGCTGAGTGTGAGCAATATATAAACCCTTCTTCCTGTCACAGGAAAGATACTGGCAATGGCTGCATGTTAATTGTTTTCCTTACCCTAATGCCAAAGTGTTTCACTTTCTGCAAAAATTGCCACTGCCTGAAATCCCACAGAATAGTATTAAAGTTGAACAGATTGGGGTGGAACGTTGGCAGAACGGGAGAAGAAGCAGCTGTAATGTTTGACATTGACTGGACTGCTTCTGGTGGGAAGATCTGTTTGAAAAAGATTCTACTTTGGCCGTGGTTCTAGTATTGTGTTACTTATCTCCTTCAATCTGCCCTGAGTAACAGTCCCAAATTAGAAGAAGAATATTTGTATTTGTGTCACACGTTGTATTATTCATTAGGTACTTCATTAAAAAAACCCATCATGAGTCTGTTGTCCCTGACTGATAGGCCACGTGGTTAATTCCTGTGCTTTATGTATGTTAAACACTTATCCTCGGTTCAGAATTAAAACATTTTGGCACAGTTATTAAAAATGGAGCTGTTGACATGATTTCGTGTACAAATCTCAACTGATTTTTTTTCCATGTCCTTCATGTTTGATTTTTAGTTCATTTAGACCTTGTTCCCATCAGGCTGATAAGTTTCTGGAATTGGATTTGTGTTTGCTTTTTAAAAGTAATAATAGAATCGTATCAGCTGTGCTTTGCATCTTGTGTTTTCTTTCAGAACTAAAGATAGCATGTATCATGCACTGACTTATGCCACCATATTGGAAATGCAAGCTATGATGACATTTGATCCTCAGGACATTCTGAATGCAGGAAACACAATGAAGGAAGCTCAAGCCACCTGTCAAAAGTAAGTGTGAAGCAATTCAGTCAGTAAATAGTTCCTTCATGGGAAAGTTTTGAAAGATGTACAGGTTGAAAATAGACATGTAATTTCATAGAAATCATAGGAGAATTGAGGTTGGAAAGCACATCAGGAGGTCATCTAGTCCAGCCTCCTGCTCAAAGGAGGGTCATTTAGGAGGTCACACCACATAACAGGGTTTTCAGCAGTCGAGTCTTGAAAACTTCAATCTACTGCAATATCTAATTTTTCTCATCAATTAGATTTTTGCCCTGTCTGTAGCTCCAGTTCTGCAATGTCTGGAGCTTATTTACTTACCATTTACAGACACTGCAGAATCATCCATCTGCTGATGGATGTACTGTAGCTGGTTGTCCTTTAGTCAGTGGTGCTTCCACTTCTGTACATGTACGTGTGCACACACGAACACACACACAGAAAATGAATCAAAAAGCCCCCTTATCCCCTTCCTCCATTGAGGCAGATTTCCACACATAAAGGGTGGAAGATGAATCCCAGGAGGACCATGTTAACTAACTTCTGTATGGAATATGCTGTAGTTTTATTAGTGGTAAGATGACAGAGGGTTGGTGAGCACTAGAGGTATGTTGGTGACTGTATGGGTGGTCAGCTGGAAGATACTGATTTCTGTTGTTGATGCTTCATGTTCAGAATGGCTAAACTGACTTTTCTGCAGATTTAGGAAGAAATCTACAGTAGCTGATTCTATCAACAACCTTGTGCATAGACAAAGCCTTGAACACTTTACTGAAGGTACCATTCTCTAGATTCATAGTGTTTTAATGTTTTCTTTATTTTTTTTTTTTTTTCAATTTGAATTGTGTAGAATTGTTCACCCAACATGTTTTTGCAGATGGTGAGTTCACAAAGAAAACTGCTGATTTGGCATTTCCAAAATGGCTGGATCAGTGGTTTTGCAATTACTGTATCACCACATCCACAATCAGTAACTCTTTTTGTTTACTGCTGACTTAGCATTTCCAAAAATTACTGGGCAAATAAATAACCAGAAAGGTTCTAGATCCATGAATTCCTAGAAATCAGCAGAGAAAATCTTATAGAATTTCTGTAACTGTGTATCATTTCTGTTTGGAGCTATTTCAGTAGTTTTGAACTGAAACACTACGGCAAATTTGGAAAAGATTTTTCTCCATTTGAACTTTGTGATCTTACTCCTATATTAATGGGCTGTGTTTTTTCATTACTTTTTGTCTAATTAGTTTGTTTTCTTCTCCGCTCTGTGTGACTCTAGAGGAAATCCATGCAGAAATTTGCTATGCTGAATGTTTACTTCAGAGAGCAGCACTTACATTCCTCCAGGTATGGATTCCTGTGTGGCTCTTTGGGGTGGGGGGTACACACCAAACAGGTTTCTTTTCTTAATGAAATAGTAGAAGGCACTTGTTTGACCTAATGGTGTAAGACTCTTTCATCTGGATTAAATCTGGACTATCTGCTGATGAGATAGTAGAATGTTTTGTTATCCCTCATGGTTATCTAAAAATGTTTATCTCAATAGACCGAGTCCCCTCTGGTGCCTTTCTGCAGTCCCTTTTGGGTGTGTGAAAAGTAACTGCACCCAATTTTCAAATACTGGGTGTTGGGATATCAGATTATATATTTAAAAAAAAAAAAAGAGAGAGACAGAGATGGCCATTGAAGCTGGGCTATGCTGGAATGCAAGTGAGATTTTTGTTTTGGTTGGGCTGATGTTTGCTTTCCCAAGACTGCTTTCTCGCTTGTCTGCTCTGCAACAGCTCTTACAGTCTGCATAGCTATTAGGCTCCACATATGCTTTTCTGCTAAACAGTGCTGCCTGACTTTAAAAGAAGGGGACCTCTCCCTATCATCTTTGAATTTTATCTGTCAGCACTAATGAAGCTTGATTGGTTTGATGGATTGACATTAGCAGTACTTACTAAGACTCCAGCTTGCCATTTAAATTATTTATCATAGTTGAAATAACTGATTTTCTCCTCTGGTTCTGGCTGTACTTGCTATAGGACAGTGGGCCTCTTCATCTATGCAGAGGCGACAATAAAAGTCACCTTCACCAAGAGCTTCTGCTTCTTGGCTCAAGGATGCTGATAGATAATAAAATGCAGGTGGTGATTTTAGTGTTTAGGAGTTGCCAGATGGGCTCTGATTTATGTTGCTTATGATAGTTTATGAAGCATGTAACCTTTTTCAGTGATCTGCTGTGGCCCTCTGTTAGAAGCTATTGCTTCATAGCAAACCCAGTGGTCAGAGTAGCTTCTTCTGAAGGTTTCTAGAATGCTGATGATGGTGACTGAAGGTTTGCTGATGATGATGCTGATGATGGTGACTTTGCGGCAAGTGATGGACTTTGAAGTGGCCAAGTTATAGCTGCCTATTTCCATATTCTTTTGGGATAAGTCACCTCTAGCACTGGGGAAAGTTTGTGTGATACCTGAAGCTGTGGAATTGAGGCTTTTTAGAACTTCCCCATTGTGTAAGAAATGAGTGTTTTAATGCAGTGTCTCAGTTTTAAGCAATATTTTTACAGACATCTGTTTTTTAAAAATGTCTATAGATACACAAGAGATTTCAGAGTAAGACAATAATTTCTTGTTCTCTTCTGCATAAAGAATGTCTGTTTGCTTCCTCTTCTATTCTGTGGTTAATTTTTTCATAAACACATGAACTGGTTTTAAAAATAAAACTAAGGCATTTGGTTCCAACATCTGTGGAAGTGGATTAGTTTTGATGCTTAATGTATATGTCATAAAAATTAGTGTTGGGATTTTTCAAGGGCTGGACTTTTCTCACAGTCATTATCTCTGTTGGTGGTATCATCAGTATTCTGAATTTAAACATTTCAAAACCTTCTTCTTTCCTCTTTCCATTTCCCATCAAAGGAGACCTAACTGAACCTTTCCATATGGTCAGATGTGCTGTACACTCTGCCCTGCTCCCAAGTTGCTAATTAAAAACTGACTTTTTTCTACAGAAGAAAGAAAAACAGGATCACATTCTTCTGTGGTTATTTTGTTTGCATGTGATTGTGATTCAGGTCTCTGGGGATCTATCATCAGGAATTACATGTTCATTTATGGTGCATATATTTTCTGTCCTCAATTGTCACTCTTGATAGTGTTGCTTAAGGACTTTTTTTTTAATGACTGTGAAGGAGACAGGCTAGCGGTGGTGTTTTCAGGCTGCAGGAGTAAGCTCCTGCCCTTCAGTTCAGGCCATTAGGCTTCCTGTACTAGTTCATAGAAAGCAAAGTCTGGAAGAAGTTGAACTGTAACTTTGATTGGATTGAGTTCTCTTTCTGATTTAGAGGAGGATGGAAAGCTCTTTGAGGCAGGTTCTGTCTCTTTGTTTACATCTCGATGAGCAGTTGAGTCCTCTTTCCTTAACAATAGCAGTAAAACAACCAAATGTTCATCTTATGAGCTTTTTTTTTTCTCTACAATGCTTCGTACAGTCTCTTAAAATACCATCACAGAAAAATCATCTGCTAAAACACATGTAGTCCTCCTATCCCAAAGTAATAGCAGGTACCAAAACAAACCAGAATGACAGATTGGATAGGATGAGTGAGGCAAGAAACTGTCACCAGAAAGTTGTGAGACTGAAGAGTTCTCTCTTTGGGATATAAACGTAAACTGATGGTCCCCCAGATACACTTTGCTGTAGGTCCTCAGTTTGTTATAGCTTGTAATATAACATGTTACCATACAAGTATAGATCTCATAGATACTTGAATATTCAGACCATAAAGAGCATATCCTGCATAACTTCCCCCTGCTTCCTTTTTAGGATGTGAAACTCTATTCTCTAGACTCTTGAGGACAGGCAGTTACTTGTCTCTGGTGCTGAGCCAGGAAATGTTTGGATCTTAACTGTGCTGAAGGACAAATGAGAGAAAGCTGTTTTTTGAAAGAGCCACAAATGCATGTACCATGGGTGCCATTCATTAGCTTAGCCCCCATTAATGCAAATTCAGGTGGTTCAAGGGTCACAAGGGCTAAACTAATCATGGAAGGCAGCAAAATAAAGTCTGTATGTCTGAACCAGAGTAAAAATATTTTAATACAGAAAGGAAATCTTAAATCCATGTATCATTCCTCAGAGACTTACACTGTCTGTGTCATGATGGTTCTGTTCAAGCCATTTATTCATCTCAAGAAGACAAAAGCTCTTTATAATGCCTATAAATTCATATTGCTGTTGTGTTTCCTTTCTAACAGGATGAGAATATGGTTAGCTTCATAAAAGGAGGCATCAAAGTCCGAAACAGTTACCAAACGTACAGGTACGACAGAGTGACGATGTGATTAATTGTACTCTTTCAGTAAAAAGTGCTGCTGGTCCAATTGGCCAATTCACAAACCAATTAGTGTTTTATTTATTTCGGCCTTTAGTATGGGCCAGTGTCTGTAGCCTTTCTCAGACCACACAAATTCCTTCTATCTATAACAAAGAACATTGATGTTATGGTTGATTTGGATTGTAAAGATAGTGGACCTTAACCCTTTGTTAACTCTTGAGGTTTGCCTACTTCAAATACTAAATCCTTGAGATTATATATAACAAACAAACAAACAACTAAAACTGTTATAAACGAGGTATATTGCTCAGTGTGTCTGCAGAGCACAATTGGAAGGTCTCCCAGTGCATATCAAATAGCATCTGTACAGTTCTAACTACACCTTTTTGGAACATTCAAAACCAGTAGCTGAAGCATAAGTAATTTAATTTAAAAAAGCATGAAACTAAAACAAAATTAAGAGATGATAAACTGTCGAGCTTGCAATGGAAAGTATAAATGGCTTCAAACAAAGATTAAAATTACAAGAAACAGGTTTATAGGGGCTAGTTAGCATGGTAGAACAGATGCGGTCTCTTCGCATCACAAAGTCCCTGAACAGTCAATTCCTAGAGGGTTTTCCAAGCATATGCTGCTGTCTGAGTGAAATATTTGGTTAGCTGGACTTTCAGTCTGGTTAAGTATGGCAGTGGCTCTGCTCTAAAGAGAAGGTGTTCACTGTTGAAACTGAGAAGCAGAGTTGCTTATCTGAACTCACAATATGCCCATTACTTAGCGTCTATAAGCAAAAAAACATCTGCTTAAGCAGATTTTTTTCTCATCTAGGAAGTTCTGGAGAGATACTTTCAAGATGTGCAAAAGGTTTTGAAGTGCAGTAGTAAATTCTAAAAATTAAATTAAAATGTACACCATGGGAAGCATACTCAATTGTGCCTCCCTAAATTAAGATCAGCCCTAGTATATGTAAACACAAAGTGTTATAAATCTTGTAGCTCTTAGGCGTTCTTCTTCAAAACGATGCTAATAACAACTTGATTATTACTAAGACTTGTATTTTAATAAAGAGAAAGTATGTATGTGAGATTGGCAGTTATGATTTTTGTATTGTAGCATTGATGTGGGAAGAAATAATTGTTTGCCGTTTTGGTGAGAGCATGGTGCAACAGGTTACAGAGAAAACAATGAAATATGAAAATGAGACTTTATTTGCTTTGATTGGTCCATATTTTTTACAATGTAGCCTCTGATATAAAAAGCCATTTCTCCTCATCATCTCTTTTTGCAGTAGTAAGGTTGGTGTTACTGGTGTTACTCCCAACAGCCATTCTTCAAACATTTTCAGGCAGAAATGTGTTTGCAAATTGACTGTGTCTGCTTGACAGGAGTTGGCATCTGGGACTCTTTGTTTTTTTAATTGATATCAATGTGACAGAAATGATTTGTTGATAAATCAAACAAAACGTTGTAGGTGTTGTTTACCTGGGGGAGGTGACAAATTGACCTTTTTTGAACTACTGTGTAGTTCAAGAGAACTGGGTTACTTTCTTACTGAGCTGTAATTAATCATTTTATTTACTGACAATGTAATGGAATCTTGTACATTTTCAGGGAGCTGGACAGTCTCATACAGTCTCCACATTATGTCAAAGGAGAAAACCATCTCCATTTTGAGGGAGGTGTAAAACTTGGAGTTGGAGCATTTAATCTGGTATGTACCACCAGTTCTCTTGAGCTGAAGTCCTGCAATCTACTGAAAATTAACTTAAGTATCTGATAAGTTCTGCTGACATCAGTGTTGCTAATTGTACAGTTAAATCATACTAATCATAGAGTTAAAATTAGGTATATGCACTGACACTTGCAGGATCCCTGTCTCTGGTCTAAGAATGTCAGGCAATAATACACTTTAGATTAAAGAGACTGGCCTCTGCCGCGTGGGCAGCACTGCTTTGTGTGTGCAGATCTACTTCATGCCCTCATGGGGAGATGATCAACCAAGAAATCACCTCATCTGACATGGGCTAAGGGCACATTCTTTGAGAGTGCACCTTCCACTAAGGGTGTTCATTAGCAAAGTGTCCAGTGCTTGGGAGTTACTTGGAGGGGAAGTTTTTACAGTCTTCTGAGAAGGGACCCACTGGGATGGGGACCAGGAATCCTTATGTCTTGCACAGCTGCAGCAGTTGCCTGTAACCGTCACCTTTTCTTTCTGTAGACATTGTCTATGTTTCCTGCACGGATTCTGAGATTACTGGAATTTGTTGGATTTTCTGGAAACAAGGTAAATGCAAACTAAGTATTATTGGTACATTTCCCTCATTAAATGAAAACATGGAGACAGAAGTTTCTCTCTTCTTCCTGACATTAGCTGTAACCCTCTGAAACGCTCTTAATTAGTATCACACGCTCACTGTAGGCACTGATGCTTTCATGCAGCTCAGTTTTCCTTTATCTTGCTCTCTGAACTATTACACTTCCTTGTAATACCGTTGTTCAATGGTGATGCAGTTGTGAAGCATGATAGACAGTGGCTAAAACAGTGATGTTGACATATTTACATTTTTAGTTAGTGGTCTTTTGATATAGGTTTGTGCTTAGAAATCCATAGCCAAAAGCGTATTCTTAGCCTTTAATATATTAGCTTACTTAATAGTTAGTGTCATTGTGTTATTTGAGTGTCCCTGACAGGTTTCTGCATGACATGCAACTGGGGAGAAAAAAATTCAATGTAATTTCTGAGGTTTTTTCTCCTTGTCTTGAATAGCAACTGATAATGAGTATGGCACCTAAATTCTCTTTGCCTAAAAGAGTAAGTGCTTTTTTGCCTAGAGAGTAACCAGTCTGACTTATGTTGTTTGTGCATGCAGTTTAAGGAGAGCAGTTTAGTAATGAAGCACCAGTAAACTCACACGAACATGAGTTAATCTGCAGGGCAGATACCAAAAAAAAAAAAGGTCTGTTAGGTTTTTGTGAATTTTTTGTTTCAAAATAGGGTAATAAACTGATGAGAATATCTTGAACTTGATACCTTGTACCTGCCTCTGCCTCATTCTACCAGCAGAACGTGAGATTTGCTCAAAATTGGGTTCCTGGATTAAGAAAACATGGTCCATGTAACCTAAACCATTAATTACATTTATCTCATAAATGCTGGGTAAGGTAAATGTTTGATGTCCTGAAGGCACAAGGAAAGCTGTATAAACAAGTTAAAACTTAACTATTTTGTAATGCTTTCTACTTATAAAACAAGTTTCGAGGAGAAAAAGGTTTCCTTAATCAGATCTGCAGCCTTGACAGGTGGATCAGTGTCATCACCATTTTATTTACAGGAAGGGTCTTAGATCTGAAAATTATATGACTAATTCATAAACAAGGAGCTTTTGGAAGAACTTGGAAGTTTCCAGGAGCTATTTCACAAGCAGTAGAGGCAAAAATCAAATAGTTCTACCTGTTGGTTATGAAAACAAAGAACATATAAAAAATATTACGCTAGAAATGTAAGGGCAGTTCATGTACCAGCACGGTTCTGAGAATACTTTGCTGAACACTCATCTTACTACTGCAGATGAAAATTGTCCCTCTAATTGATTTTTTTGTTGTTTTTTTTTCTTTTGGGCCTGGGATTTCTTGTATGGCTATGAGTGGGCTGTTATTTGTGTGGATGAGTCAGCTCCTGTTCCATTTTTTTAATAACTCACTGAAGCATGACCTAGATTGCCATAAATTTAAGCAAAAACCTGCTTTCTACATGCCAAAAAAAAGGAGTATTTTAGACCTATTGATCAAAGGTTATTGATGGTCCTTTATTTTAAGATGTTACTATAAAAAAAGGCCCTCTGCATTACCATTTCTGAGTCAGATGCCTAAAGCCCAAAGCAAAATTGCAATTGCATTCGCAATCCTTTCCACTGGTGGTTTTCCAAAGATTGCAAGAAAAAGGAAACTGTCCTCTGCAGTGCAGACAGTCTAGAAGCTGAAGAAACAGTGATAGTGGTGAGGGAAAGTTTGTGTGTCACGTGCTGCATCCCATCCAGAAGAAGGGAGTTTTGAACATATCTGTGTTTGATCTTTCAATCTTTTCCATTAAATGCTCATGGTGAGCACCAGATTGCGCAAAAGGCAAAAGAGCTGTAGTCAGTGCCTTGTTTACCCAAGAGAGCTACAGTGCCCTGGAGAACAGCTTGCTTTTGGCACAGGTCATGTGTTTATAAAACCTGGATATAAAATTGTGTTGCGATATTTTCCATAATGCTTATCTGCCTTGAAGCCAGCAGATTGGCCCCTACGGGCTCCTCTTGTCTCTCAGACATGTCAGGTCTGATAGTAAATGAGGACATGCCCAAAGCTCCATTACTTCCCAAGCCATTTGTGGACACTGTGGACAACATGATCAATTTAACAGCAGTCTGGAGTCTCAAAATAGTAGGTAGGATAAGATCAAGAAAGCGTAAAAGTAGCCTGAGGCCATGTTTGTTCCCTTCCAGTCCAAAATGTGCCAGTTGTGCCTTTCTCACTATTCAGGCTCCTTTCACCTGTGTCATTAGTCAAATGATGGGCTTAGTTGTATCTAATGGCATAGGTCCTGCATTTGGACATTGAGGTTCAATACAGATTTGCCCAATTTCATGAGAACTTTTTATGGACAGACATACATATTGCACAGCATCAGGTAGGCTGTACTGGGGAGGCTCACTGTCCTCACTGGGCAGTAGGTGGAGAATGCCCCCCAGCTGGACTTCTTGTGTTTAATGACAAGTTCTGATGTGAAATCTGAAAAGTCCTTGCACTATCTTCCATCTAAACATTGAACCCTTCTTGCTGACTCCTCTGCCAGGTCTCAGGCTAATATTTACTCCTATTCTTACTTTATAGACCATTACAAATAGTGTGCTGCTAAACTGCGTAAGTTTGACATAAGCCCACCATATGTTAAGTGTAATCTGTCTGGGGGTCAGATGACAGCATGATTTCAGAGGAAGGCAAGAAAACTTTCAGATAGAACAAATTTCTTTCAAATTACACTTTTTGATGTGGGAGGATATTTTTCTCAAAGCAACAGAGCTGAAGAATATTTTTGATGTGTCAGTTTGGAATAAATTGAATTCCAGTTTCCCACTAAGCATCTTTTTAAATTGCATTTCAGTCTCTTCTGAAAATTTTAAATGAAGGTTCAATCTAAAATTATTTCATGGGATACATTCAAATGCCCTGTCTACCAGTTTGTTTAATTCTTTGTAAAAGCTGTTAGTAGTATCCATCCTCCTTGCTAAAGCTGCAGGAACGTGATCAGGCCATGCAACACGAATGATGACCTTGCTTTGCCTTTAGTGTCAAGATCCTTAATTAAAACAGAGTGATTTAAAAATATCCTTCAAGAGCTTTCACTTCAGGATAGTAGATGGATTTTATTTAGTGCCAGCTGAAATAAATATGAACCAGTCTCAACATTGTCTGACAATGGTTTTGAGCATTGTCCTTGTTTATCCTGCATTCACTG
This sequence comes from Megaceryle torquata, assembly GCA_024611175.1. Lineage (NCBI taxonomy): Eukaryota > Metazoa > Chordata > Aves > Coraciiformes > Cerylidae > Megaceryle > Megaceryle torquata. The sequence continues at coordinate 78,038 of JANIJG010019457.1, forward strand.
TGGGAATCCCCAGTGCTCAGTGGTGAGTCCTGAATGACAGAACCTTGGATGTCTTGGGACAAAGATCAAATCAACGAGATCCTGATGTAATTCAGTGTAGTGACAGTATTGAGAATTAAGGGATTGTGGGATGTTATGAGCAACTTGCACAGAAAGGTGAGAGTTATCACATCGGATCCCATTTGTCTCTAAGAAGCATCATTTTCCTTGCTCTGCCTTATACTTCATGCCCTTCAGAATAACTTACATTTTGTGTGAAAACAAACCCTAAATGTGTTCATGTCATTTAACTGTTTTGGAGAAAATATGAGCATTTATTGCCTTGACATCTGTTTTATATTGTAGCAATATGGCCTGTAATAAACTTTGTTTGTAAGCTCATTCCTGGTGTTCTGGGATTGCTCCTATCACCGTGGCATAGGTGTGGGAGGTATTTATGGGTTATTTATGGTTAGAAGGTGTGTCCTAACAAATTAATATACTCACTTAGTGACAGGCGCCAGTGAGTGTGTTTGTTTACAGTTTCTCCTTAGGCTCAAGTAGTAGCTGCTTGTGATTTGGTTCTGAGATCCTCAGTTTGATCCCCAGGGAGGATTACAGGGGGTATTGCCCAACTCATGACACCTCGTTTAGTTGATTAGGTTTTCTGGCTGATCTCCTGGGGAGAAGGAGTAGGTGCTTGAAAAGATGATTCATAATGTCTGACCTGGGCTTCTGTGCTGAATTTCTCCTCCGAGGAACACCTCTGTCTCTGCTAGCCACAGAGGAGCCTGGGGAGACTGGCTGGCTGAGTGTGGTATCTAAAACATGTTTCCCAGTGACACCTTTCATCATGGTATTTTTCTGGGGATCTAATTGTAACAGAAGCATTTTGCAGGAGTTTTTTTGAGGAGAAGCAGCTTTGTTGCAGCCTTTTTTACAAGCAAGCATTGCAATACTAGTAACAACTACCACTAGATTTCTTTTTTTCAGACTGTGTCTGCTGATTATATTGTTCCTTTGATATAGAAAGCTTTGGGTTTTCAAGTGGCAGAGTAAAAAGTTAATACCTATACTGGACAGAATAGGATTGTGGACATAGCAGAGTGAACTAACTTGCTCGGTGAGCTTCCCATACCTGTGTAACTGCTCAGTTTAAGAATTTAGGCTCAAGTGTGCCCGATTTGCAGCCCTTTTCTGCTGAATGGGCAATGTTCTTAATCCAGGGACTGCACAGTTACTTCTTCCCGGGATGCAGTCCCACAGAGGGTAGCTCTGAGTTGTGTTCTTGTCCATACAGGTGATAACTTTGTGTTTGGTTGTGTTAAAATACATTTTTGAAACTAAAATACACAAGTGAGATCAACTTGACAAATTATTGTATTATTCCATACGACTAATAAAATTTCTGTATCATTCTTAGTGCTATTCACAAATGCAATCAGCATTCATTTCCTAGGTATTTTCATATTCTCTGAAAGATAGCAAGCACCATAAGGCCTTGTACTGATGTCAGCAGAAGCTCAGTGAAATATCCAGCCTTAAGATTTTTTTGCTTCAAAAAATATGTACTTTGGAATTTTTTTTCTGCCTAAATTCATTCCACAGAATGTTTTGTTTTACTTCTACCTCACAGTGCTATAGAGATCCTTTTTTAAAAATACAAATATTTGTGGTTTTCATCAGGGCACTTAAAGAAGCTGATTATATCATATTTTGTTACTTACCTTTATCAATCAAATTTTTGCTTTCTACAGAAACTGAAGTTGACTTTATTTTGCTGAGGGCTTGATTTTCAGTTAGTCATTGTTTTTCAGTAATGATTTCACTAACTTTTAATTTCTTCTGAAGTGACATGCAGGTCAATATTTTCATTAGTTTGTCCAGACTAGATGTTATGCTATTTGCTGACCTGCAAATACGTGTGTTAATGGCACCTTTCTCTGTAACAGTAATTAATAGAATAAATGAAGATTTTTAATTTTTTTTATTTTTAATAAAAGCTCAAGCACACTAGTTAGGAGAAGTAGTACACCTATGATGAAAATCAGAGTATGATTACAGGCTTCAGTGTTTACACAGTGAGTGGTAAAGGGGAGGTAGCGTAACGCCTCTCTGTTGGCAGGGATACGCAAAAGATGAAAATGTGTGTTGTGATCTTGCTCTGAGCATTGCCTCTGATACCTGCTGCAGTGGCTCTGATGGACATCCCTCAGGGTTTGAAAGGATGTCCTTATAGTCCCATACATCATGTTCTAGTAGCTTTCCACTCATAGTGTAACTTCTAAACAGAGTTTTCACCAGCACACACTGAATGTCTTACTGTGCATATTTATTAGTAGGAAGATCTCATGTTTAATATATTTGGATATTTATATTTATGCTGTTGATTATCATGGAACCAGTCCTAGAATGGGTCATTCATTAAATGCTGTTGCCTCAGGAGCCTGAATCCTTAAAGTTGGTTATTTGTTGTGCTCTCACTAAATAGAATAAAGCCTTATACTTGATTGCTTTAGTTCTTCCCAAAGCAAACAGAAATGCTCCACTTTTCATTATATTTTTCTACTGGTGGTAGTGGGCCAACATCATTGCAAAGCTCCTTTTGTTCTTAGCATACTTAAAAACATCCTTTTGCCCTGTCATCTTTTGCCCTGCTAGTTGGAGATGTTTGGGGTTTTTTTTTTCCTTGTTATCTTTAACTTATGCAATGACTAACAACAAACCTGGATACGCTGCACAATGGTGATATGTGTTACTTGCCTTGCATTTCAAAACTCCATGGTTTTTGTTTCTGGAACGTTGTTTAGCAGCACTTGGATGATGGTGAGAAGTTGTCTCACATTTTCTTATATTAACCATGTAATACATCCCAGGTCATTCCTCTGTCATTGGCTGTTTTCCAGGCTAAGCAGTAACCCCACAGTAAACTGTTAGATAACTTTGTACATGTGTTTTTATCTTTGCTTGCTACGTAAGCAACGTATATCAGTGCATTTTGGGAATTTGGTGAGTGAGCAATCTGTGTAGGGCACTGCAGAAGTTAAACTAGCAAAACACAGCTCTTGTTCTTTTCCAATACTTTGTCCTCCTCCCCTCTCTTTGCACAGGAGCATGGTCTGCTGCAGCTTCAAGAAGGAGCATCATCATACAGCTTTAGGTCGGTGCTGTGTACCATGCTGTTGCTTTGCTATCATACTTTCATGACCTTTGTGTTAGGTAAGATCGTTTATAATAACTCTTGGATTTGATTAGTTCTTGTCTGATACAGAGGGGAAAAATGATTCTATCACCCATTTGGTGGTGAATTGTTTGTTCAAGACCAGATTAAATATAGCTCATTCGTGGGTAATTCTACAACAGTGAGCGTAGCTGAAGAGAGTGTCTTAATCTTCAGGATAGAGATTTGGTGAACACGTGAGAAGGGAGATGATGGGGATAGCACAGGAAGTTGTAAGAACTAAATCAGTAGTCAGGTGTGTTATTTGGGTGATTAAAATAATGCCTCAAAGTGATGATTTCCTAAATACATTGTTCATATTTATGTCATCCCTGCCTTTTTTTGGGGAGGCGATAGCTTCCCGCTGAGACATACTCCCCTGTTACCTCCTGCTGAAGCATTCTACAGAATGTGTTTGTCTATACATAAGTGAGTTTTCAACCAGTTCGCACAGTGTTGGTTAGGTTTTCCTGCTTGCTGCCTTAGTGCAACACCAACCTGTATTTATGCCTTACTCAGAGAGAAGAACTTGCCTATTGGCAAGATGAGGATGGCTAATCAGTACCTTGCATTCCTGTTCTTTTCTATTTTTTATATTTTTTTTTTAATTTCTTTTTTTATTTTCTTACTATTTTTATCACTTGCTCTTTTTTTTTGCCTTCTAGGTACAGGGAAAGGAAATGTTGAGGAGGCAGAACGACTACTTAAGCCTTACTTGACTCGCTATCCAAAGGTAAAAATGAAACATAATTTAGTTTCATATGATCATTTAAGGTTTTCTTGCCAAATAACAAAGATCTAGGCTGTATGGTCAGCTTGAAAACTATTATAGAACACTTGTATTTTTATTATTATTTATTACAGGGAGCCATATTCCTGTTTTTTGCAGGCAGGATAGAAACACTAAAGGGCAATATTGATGCGGTAAGTAATGCTTTTGCTCTTGGGAAAGTAAGTTTCAAAAGCTTTAGAAAAACACCTCCAGGAGCAATGTTTCCTTTTTGGCTAATCCTTCCTGTGGCTTGGGCCTGTATGTAATTTATAATTTATGATTTACAGATAGGAATTTCAAAAAGTATTTTGACTAGCTTGTTTGACCAGCTCCTTTTGCTACCCTTCTCAATTTCTGGTGATAATCTAGTCTGCCAGTATTAATGACAGTTTTCTCATTGTCTTTCCTATCCTGAAGCAAGTTGTGCTTTTAACAACATCAAGTGGTAATCCTTTGCCTTCAGTCTGAATGGAAAGTTATACAAAACTTGAAAGAATTAGGGAGGTGAAGAATGTATGTCCAAAATATGCTGAGACAGAATCAGCTGGTGTGCAGTGTGATAACTCCCTTGAAATCTTTGGAGCTGCAACAATAAATGTCAGCTCAGCATCTGTCCTCTTGACTTTTAGTTCCCTAATTTCCCTAGACACAAACATTAATTTTGCCTATGCTTAGAACTTAATATAACTTATATATACTATATGTAATTATGGATACTTAATAAAACTGCGGGGGAGATCTGTGGCAAGGGTAGCCTTGTTAACAGCAGGCTGAGTGTGAAGCCAAGAATCTCTTGTGTGAAGCCAAAATATGTGATTTTGGGGATTAGTGGGGTTTTAATAATTTGGAAGTTGCAGGAGCCGTGCCAGCAGATCATGGAGCCTCAGTGTCTGTTACAGCACAAGCGTATGTGCTTTTACACATGGTTATGGCACTGCTTTGAAATCTCTGTTCAGGCAGTTAACAGGTATGAAGAATGTTGTGAGGCTCAGCAATACTGGAAGCAGTTCCATCACATGTGTTACTGGGAGCTTATGTGGTGCTTCACCTACAAGCGCCAGTGGAAGATGGCTTTCTTCTATGCAGACCTGCTAAGCAAAGAAAACACTTGGTCAAAGGTAAGTTCAGTGGAAGATATAAAGGCAGAAGGCCCTGTGCTGTCTACTGACTGAGCTTTTTGTAGCTTCAAAGCTTGTGTACTTTTGAGGATGAGGATTGTCAAACAAAAGCTAGTCTGTTGTGGCTTTTATAGAACAATCAATTGCAAACATTCAAATCTGAACAGATTGTGGGCAAAGAAATCTTTTGGGCCTGACTTGTAGATAAAGAACAGCTTAAAGATATTCTGCGTCATCGATACATTACAGTTAATGGCGCAAGTTGCCATTTCTTTCATTAAGTTATGGATGTAAACTCTTTTGGTGATGAGTGTGGCTAGCCACGATGGTGCCTTCAGGATAATAACTGTAATTATAAGAGGTACCTTGCCCTGGCTGTCTGGAATGGAGAAGCTCTTGCATTCAGAACCCTGATAGCTTTCCTCCCTCTGTCTTCCCCTGAGACCCAGAGAAATCTTTCAGAAGGGGTTAAGTCCAGCCAGGGGTTGTGTGTGGCTGATTGAAAGTCTGTTGGTTTGTTTCTTCTTAAATATGATCAGACTGTGTGAGGACAGGGTATCTTCATCTGTTGTTCCACTACGCATTGTATGTCTTGGCCAAGTAGAGCCAAAACCAACGTACTGTCCAAGCTGCCAGGTGAAAGCAACTCTCTCAATGCTTCTACTCAGGTGAAGAACGCAATGTGGGCCCCCTATGCCCTGGGGATCCCAGCAACACATTCAGCCAGGTGCCTGAGTCTGAGTAGCTCCCCCAGAACTCCCACAGCCAGGGGTGCACCACCTGCCTAAAGGCTTTACTATCCTGAAGAGCTGTGGGGTTAATATTAACATGTGTTCTTTTAAACCGTGTGTAGAGTTTTATGCTATATTGCAGGGCTCTTAGAGAAGCAGAGAAGATGTTTCCTGTCAATACATCACCTGCGGTACAACGTGAAAGTAGCAAACTAGTAGCTACATAAGCTAAATGAAAGGTGATCACGTATGTGCACTGTTAGATTCCAGGGTATATAAATATTCACAGCTTAAAATATTCCAGAAAAGTCCTTAAGTTTAACGGTTACTTTAGACTTCTTAAGGTAATACTCAAGAACTCAACAACTGTTAGTCTCTACTGTTGCAAGTGTCTAATGTCCTCTGCTGCTTTGCATTCCTTGGTTACTGAATGTATGATTGCTCAGGAATCCCGATGAAATCAGTACTTTTCATAATCTGAAATCATGAAACCATTCAAAAACTCTTTTCTAGAACCTAATATTTGAGAAATGCTACCAAGCTGTGATTGGACACGTAGCCTGCATAGTTAGGTTTTTTCTGAGCGTGACATTTTCCTAAGTTTTCTAGAATGTATTCCTAAGAGTAATAAAAGTTCACTTTATGCAAGTATGACATTTGTTCTTGGAATTTGGACATAAACTATAATCTGATGCAAAGTAAACAAAGACACATGATTAAAAAAAAAATAATTCTATACTTTGCTTTCTGAAATACTTATCTCCTGCTTAAAATCTTGTAAGATTATGTCTGCGAACAAAAGCAGCAGCTTCTTCCTCTTGTTTTGTGCTTTATATCAATAATGGTGATGCTGTGATTTCATTTCTCTGTGTATATATTCTTGATTGCATTTTCAGGCTACTTATATTTACATGAAAGCTGCTTATCTCAGTATGTTTGGCCCAGATGACTGCAGTCCTTTTGGAGACAGCGAAGTAGAGTTATTTAGGTAAAATTTGCTAACTCTTAGTTAAAATAGTTTTCTCTTTTCATATCACAGTGTTGGGAGAAGAGAGGCAAAATTATTCATTGTGTATTTTGGAAGATCTGCACAAATATCATTGGGTTGGTAAGAAATTGCAGAATGAAACATTCTCTTAGCCTAAAGTGGACCCTGAGTTCAGACAGCAGATTTCTTCTGGCCTGGAAGGTCTGTCAGCCATACAGTGGCTGCTGCTGTATGTAATAGTCACATTCTTTTTCAGATGTTTCCTTTGATCAAAATGGCATGTAAGATATGAAAGCCTTCAATGGGCTGTGCTACAAGATGTGTGCCTCCTTAGTGGAGACATCAGTACATCTGGCTTGTTGGGTTTTGGGTCTGAGAGGAACATGAAATAGTTAAATGTGCAAGTGAATATATGTGTTACTAACACGATGAGTTAACCTGATCGTAATGTTTAAGCTCAAAAAAACCTAAACCTTTCTGGTGCAAAGAAAATGGATTTCTTTGGGTTTTACAATGTTTCTATAAAAACTAAATAACACTTTATTTGCTTACAGTATATTGATACTTCTGAAGTTTTTCATATCTTACATAATTCCATATCTTACATATTTCACTCAATTTGGGGTCCATTGTGAAGTGAATAGGTTTGGTCTTTGGGGGTACGGGAGGAACTGTGACAAAAGCTAGCTTGCCTCTTTCTAAGTCTGTGAAGAGAGATGTGCCCTTTATAAGGTAGGTACATCATCTAATTTATTCTTGGGAGGGCAGGAGTCCCTTTTCCTCCTGCTTGATTAAAGAGAAAGCCTAGAGATGTACGTGCCCTGCATAAAGACAGCTTTTGTCAATGTCCATTGCTCAGCTTCCCCAGGGGTAGCTGCAGCGTGTAATGGCTTTTTTAAGTTCTGTTTGGTTTGGGGTTTTTATTTTTTATGAGTTTGAATGTTTTGGGTTTTTTTTCACCAGAGGTTCACAGTGGGAAAATTCCTCATGTTTTCCTTTAAACTTTCAGGATTGTTCCAAGTTTGAAACTGAAAATTGCAGGGAAATCTCTGCCTACAGAAAAGTTTGCAATTCGGAAAGCTCGACGGTACCTTTCCTCAAACCCCATTCCTTTGCCTGTTCCACCTTTGGTAAGTTAGAAATATTCCCCCACCTTACGAAGAATTTTTTTAATTTTTATTTTATTTTATTACTATTTATTTATTTATTTATGGAAATAAACCAAATATAATTAGAATAGTATCTTTCCATGTTTCTAAGGTAAAACCTCTGCAGGAGACTGGAATGTTCCCAAAGCAAAGCCAAATGAATGCAAGGAATGCTGTAAAACTGGGGCATGCACCAGCCACAGGGAACTAAGCCAGTTGTTTGTGACACGTAAATGTGTTGCATGTGTAACTCATTATTCCAGCTATAGACTAGCATGCTCCTAACAGCTTTCTTTTGATTCCCTTTTGAGGAACTTTGCCCTAGGTCTTTTCTGTCATGTATCATTTACTGAAGACTACTAAAAGAAGACTTGAGGGTCCAAGTTATGGGGAGAGAGAGGGGCAAATCAAGGAAACAATGCAAGAACTGGGGACTGCATGTAAACATCTATTTGATGTGCCCCTGAATGTTTGCTATGTGGTGCTCTCCAGAGCAACTAATGAGTGCCAGAATGAAAGGATCAAATCATTTAGCCACTCAGAAAACTCCAGAAAACATTGCATACTGTTGATTATTTTTATTCTTTTCCTTTCCACTGTAATGTTGGGCAGTTCCCTGTGGCCAGGTGAGAACAGCTGTATGAGGCACCCAGTGCCTCACTCGTGCTGGGCTTACAAAACTCTGTCTGCAAAGAACATGTGAAAGAACATACAAGGATTTTGAGTCAACAGGTTTGCCAAGAGCAGTGGTGTTGACATTTGCAGTGCTTTGAGCTGTTGTGTTTGAGAAATGGATGATTAGTAAATACTCTTTAAGAAAATGCTGGAACAAGAACAGCTTCTTGGAGGCACCAGTGAGAGTAGCCATTTCTCAGCCCACCAGCTGGGAATGTAACACAGTGCTGCTTGAACAGATAGAGTTGTTACAGCATAGTGTGAGTATTCGCTAGGGGACACTTTCCACAGAGCCTTAAGACTGAAATGAGGGAAATAATTAGGTTACTTTGATTTGCCTTTCAGCTTTCAGAGACTGTAGAGTAAGAAACGTACACACCTGGGGCTTGGCTGGGCTGTTCTAGTGGGATATTAGGAGAACAGGTTTCTGTCCTAAGTGCTCTCCTTGGAGCAGCCAGGCACTGTGTCCTCTGTTTCTGCTGCAGTTGCATTTCTGAGGCAGCAGATGCCGCAGCTGAACAAATAAAAGCGCTCTGAGGATGTGGAATTGGGTGTGGAATCTCATCTCCCGGAGTTTTCTTTTCCCTGGGAAGGGACTTGGTGAGAGGAGCAAGTCCTCAAGCAAGTCTTAGCTCAGAGATTTAGCCTAGAGTAAATGTAGTTTAAATACTTATGTTTCAAGACCATGTTAACAAATCTGCTCTAGTTACAGTAAGTTCAGCACTGGTTTTCCAATCAATAGAGACCAGATGGTGAAAGCAGCAGTGGCTGGGATTAATGTGCTGTTTCATTTATTCTAGCCTGCCAGCTTTTTGTGCTATAGTCCCAGAACTCAGTTATTCTATACAGAAGTTTTTATCAAAAAGCTTTAAATTCTCAAATACAGACTACATCGTATGAATGGAATTAATAACTTGTCAGGAGGCCCAGTCATAAATCTGTATAATATTTCCATATTTAACTTTATGGTTCCTAGTGGCAGTGGGCTCATCTGGTCTGGTGACACACTGTAAGAGAGAACCCTAATAAGAAATAGGAATTAAACCAACAGTTTTAAGTAAAATTTACTCTTAAGAAAAGTTGCATAGAAATAAGTTACTTTCTGTGGGAACAGCAAACCTGAGGAATTTAAGGGGTTTACAGTTTGACTCTAAATGTCTGTTGGTTTGACCGAAGCTTGGCTTAAAGGTTAGGAGTTTTGATTTTCTCTTTGCTTTGGTTTGTTGTCCTGAGATTTTTTATTTTTTTTTTTTCTTTTTCCTGTGGAAACAATACATTGTAGCTGTTTATAGTTATTACTGCCCTGGCTAGGCTAGACCTGAAAAACAAGAGGAGGCCTTAATCAAGGGACACTTCGCCATGTGCCACAAACATTTATATCTGTTTTATTGGTACTTGCCTTCATCTGTGAGTGAGATTGTGTTTGCATTCTGTTCAAGGAATCCTCCTTGCATTGCATGTAGTAAATGGCTCTTTCGTTGTCTTAGAGGACTAATTTGTTCCGAAACCAGTGTAACTAGTTTTCAGTTGCAATGAAAATGTATTTTGACAAACTGACTGTTTACTTAAGGAACCTAACTTTTTAATCCTACAGAGATAAACTAAAGCATTTGATAATTAGACTTATCCAGTCCTGTAATTAATGATGCTGTCATTTCTCCCTGACTCTAGGAAATGATGTATATCTGGAATGGCTATGCTGTAATTGGAAAATGTCCCAACTTAACAGAAGGCATGCTAGAGACTTTAATTGAAGCAGAAGAAGCATTGGCAAGAAGTTCAGGTAATCAGTGATATGGCTTAAGCAGGTATTTTACAGTGCAATAGCTAAAGATAGTATCTGTGAATAAAAAGAGACGCTCATTAGTAAAGTTAATCTGATCACAGGAGGAACACAGATAATGCAACCATAAACTTTATAGAGGAATAATTTTTCTTTTTAATATAGAGATAACTTACAATAGTAGCAAGTGATTTTCTGTCCACAGATGTATATTAGGAGTAGTTTATGACATGTATTAAAGGACTATTTATTTTGCTAGATCAAAATCAACATAAGCATTGACTCAATTACTTGGATTGTGAAGCTTAGATACTGTAGTTCAGTTTTGAAGGATAAAAAGAAGGACATAAGTTGGTCTTGTGTTTTAAAAGTGCTGTCAGTTTATGATGTGACCTTGGGCCGAATGGTACTTGTGCGTCAGTGGTGTGCCACAGAAAGCTAGAATGGGTGGTGATAGAAGCCAAGGAAGGAGAGGAGCTGTGCGTGCTAAAGGGCAATAAATGTTAACAGATTATAAATTGGACCTCAATACTTCCAGAGTGAACACCTTGAATTAGTTTTTAGGTGTCAGAACAGTAAGATTGTGGCATAGCCTTTTGGTGGGATTAGGGAGGGAAAGAACAGCCCAGTAGTCTTTAGAGAAAGTATGGAAAGAGTGATGCATGTTTGTCTCTGCATTAAATGATCTAAACAGACCACTTAGTTCCTTCTGCCCTGTGTTCCAGTAAATGGATTATGCCTACCTAGATTATATCTACCTGTGTAAAAGCTTCTCCACAGGTAGGAAAGTCTCTGCTGCTCTTGAGTTTTCTAAAATGTGCCATTTACTTCTTCTTGCAGCTACAGAATTATTAGCAGATGACCAGTGCGTGATAAAACTGTTAAAGGGCTTATGCCTCAAGCATCTGGGCAAGATCTCAGAAGCAGAAGACCACTTTAATTACATCTATTTAAAGTAAGATTTCATACCTGGCATATAGAAGAGCTCTTGAATTTCTCAGTAACTATTTGTTTCAAGTAAGAGGAGATGCAACCAAGATATGAATAGAAGGGGGAGGATTGCAGTAGCTTTAGTATTTATTTCAATTGCTTTGATATCAAGGTATTGCAATTTTAACTGCCAGTCTTGTTAGCCAGGTATGGAAGAATTGCAAATCTACTCTTTTTCCTGAGGCATTTTCTCCTTTTTGTGAGACTAAAGGTGCATAAAATTTTTGAGATATTGCCCCCTGTTTTTTGCCCCCTTCATCTTACCAGTCACGAAGAAGCTGTACCCAAAAAGCCAAATGCAGTCCCCAGAGACAAGTGGCAGCATGATTATACTTGAAATCTATACATCATGCAATGAATGGCATCTCTTTTTGTCAATTCACGTGGATAGAACTCATAATATTGTCATCTGTTCTAATGCTTCCCTGATAATAAAAGCAGTATTTTGTAATCCTGAGAAATAACATACTGTGTAGGATGGTTATGCAAAAGACATATTAATAACCTGGAAGGTAGATCTGGATAGAGAACATGACAAGTATCATTGAGAGATTGATTGCTCCTTCTGATCTTAGCTAATCTCCTATTTATTTGTGTTTGGAGCTGTTAAATGAGGGAAACAATATATCATTTCAAGATCTTGAGGCTATTTCTTTTCCAATGTAGTGAGAAGAAGATAAAATATGACCATTACCTAATTCCAAATGCCTTGCTGGAGCTGGCCGTGCTGTATCTAGACCAGGATAGAAGAGAAGAAGCAATAAAACTACTGGAAAGAGCAAAGTAAGCAAGTGCAAAGCCTGTGCTGATGTCTGATGGGTCAGTATGGTATTTTACTGGTTAGCAGGAAGCAGAAACATTTCATTAATATCACGGAAACGCATTTCATTCTTTTCAGTGTAAACATGCACGTCCTAGTTTTGCTTTGGACCTTTCTAGGGATGGATGTTATCTGATCATTCAGCCTGTGACTTACCCATCCATTCTCATGAGAGCAAAAAAAAATTTTAAGATGTTATTAGGAATGTCAAAGGCTTCCGTAAGAAATGATCCATGTGTAATAAAATGTAGTAATCTTTGTAGTTTTCTTACTCATAGAAGATGTATTAAATCAAAGCTCCTGTGTTACAGCTAAAATAGCATTCCTTGATGAAATACATTTAAAATAATGTTTCAGGTTGCATTTAGTATCTTTGTACTCTTTTATCTGCATCTAAAAGGCAACTGAAACACCTGCTTTTACTATTTTGTGTGATTGACTTCTCTAGCAAAGTAGACTTATCAGGAATAGCGGGACTTGATCGTGTGTTCTTACCACAAAATTAACCAACTATGATTTTTGCATCTGGCTGAGACTTCTTTACTGAGACAAAATTTCAAGCAACCCTTGCCTTCTTCAAGTATCTTGCAGCAGGGGTAGTTCACCCCTCTGTCTGGATCCTGAATGAGTCAGGGCATCTGCATCTCCCAAGTGCAGAGAGTCACGGCAGTCACTGCCATGGGTGGGAGCAGCTACAAAAGTGATGTCTGGCCACAAGTCTCAGAGGACAAATAGAGTTTTTGCCTTCAGCTTTTGTCCAAGTCAATCCACTACGCAAGACAGAGCGGTGAATCAGCCTGCAAAAGGTCATGCCAAAAGCCTGTCACCACAAAAAATAAAATACTGCAATTCTTAATCGCCTGTGCTTGTGAGCCTGCTTCTCTGTAGACTCATGGAAGATACTAAGAAGAGCAAAAATTGCCTTAGCAAAATGCAATGGAAAGTGTTTCAGTTGGTTTCCCACTCCTCAAAGCATTCCTCTCCTCCTGTCCTCATTTCTTTTGTTCAAATCTCTCTTAAGAAGAGATCTAGAAATTAATGATGCAGAGCTTCTCATTCCATCTGGTACTTCCCTCGCTTACTGCTCAGCCATTGCCCCTTTCCCCCGCGGCTCTGTGCGGCTCAAGTCACAGGCACCCTTGGGGGAAGGTGTTTGGCTTAAAGAGCACCAGCCAACAGCAGCTCTTTGTTACCTAGTGTCTGAAAAGCTAATACTCAAGACTTGCTAGGCTCAAAGAACTCATGGGAACTATATTATTATGAAAAAAAAAAATAAAAAACCACGCCAGAACCCCCCCCTTTTTTAAGTCAGTCATAAAAAAAAAAAAAGAGCAGTCCTTACATTTCCACCTGTAGCTGCTACAGTGCATAAAACCACTCAGGATTTATAAGCTTTCAGCTACAAATGCTGGCTGGCTGTGCAGCCTCTAGAGGGAGAACACATTGTCCGTGGTGGGTTGCAGGACTGCAGAATTATGTTTGCAATTGGCAGGAGCACAGATGAGCACTTGGCTTGTGCATGACGCTTGATTTGCTTGACCTAAATCCACATACTGCTGCTGGCTTGAATGTTTCAACTCTGGGAGAGAGAATGGAATGAGATGATAAACAGTTTTGGCTTGGTCATGCATGGAAATATTTCTATTTCTGTTTGTATGACTGTAAGCTACAAGCAAATACATCAGCCTACTGATGAGAAATACAATATCTGCATGATAAAATCTAGTTAATTTAAAGGAAAAACTCCACAAAGAGTTTCAAATCTGCATGCAGCAGAACCTGGTCACCTCCTTTCCTCAGTCAGCCTCTTGGGTGTTGCATACATAAAATTATACGCTGGTGTAGGATGGAATTCCTCCTTTTCATAGAGACTGCCACTGCCACAGTGCCAGATACCATGCTTCTGTGCTTGATTTGAATTACAGATTTTGAACTGAAATGCTTTTAAGGTATACAGACTACTTAATATTTAATGTTATGTTTCTGTAAAGATGACAAATACCTTCTAAAAGAAAATTAGCATGGTCTAATCCTCTTTGGTATCTGGATTCTGTATCTATCCTGCAGGAGCTGACATGTTAATTCCTGTTAAGTAGGATCTGCACTTTCTATGTGGTCCTGGGGCAAATTTTCTTCTTTTTTTTTTTTTTTTTAATCTTTTCCATGAATATACAGATTCTTTTAATGTTTCTGTAGCTCTTCAGAGCATAACATAGCTACTGGAGACTGTGAGCAGATAACACTGCTGAGTCAGCTCCAAGATGTTTGGGAAGGAAGTCCTGCCTGTCCTTCCCTGGGCTGGTGAATTGCTTCTTGAAAGCTACTATGGAGTCTCCTGTGTGCCCTCTTTCCAAGCTTCTAGGGCAGCAAATTGTCTGGCCTTGTTTGCTACACAAGAGTATACCTTGTTAACAAGCATGGCATGGAGATGGGGTGTTTCCCTCTTCTTGTTCAGAACAACTTCACTCTTTCTTTCTTTTTTCTTTTTTTTTTTTTTCCCTCTTCTCCCTTGGAAAATGTCTGCTGAATTAAGATGAGTCTAATTATTTTTTGTAAATCCTGAAAATGTTTACATTCAAATTTGTCAGTTGTACCTTAAAGACAGGATGAAAAGCACTCTTAATTTCTGAATGTAAACTAAGTGGATGATGTAGATATTTAATATGGACTCAGTATTGATTGAGTGGACCAGATTCAATTTCTTATTAAGCTATATTTTTCTGGTAATTGCCAGACAGTGGAACTACAAATAAAGAACAAAGAGCTGCATTGTTTGGCTAGGAACACATGCCTTGTATTTTAGAGTAGGCAACAAAGGAGCTTGTGAAGAAAGGCTTTCTTTGCTTAAAACAATATAAAGATAAACTTGAAAATGTTTTAAAAATATATATTCATCAGAGTGGATCTGCTTTTTGTTTTAGACAAAACTACAAGAATTACTCCATGGAAACAAGAACACATTTCAGAATTCAAGCTGCCCTGCACCAAGCCAAATCCGCCCCAGAAAATGGAATGCACTCTGGAGCCTCAGCGGTGTCGTAACTTTCTCTTCTTTGATGTCCTGTTTGTTGCAAACTTTGGTGCAGAAAATTACTGACACTTTAGTATTTTTCCTTCTCTTTCAAGTCAGTGAGAAACCAAATCATTTAAAGTTTTAAAGGTGATGCATAAAACATTAATCTAGTGTAATAACGTGGCAAAAACCCTCTCAAACAAACCATAACCCTGAAAAATATTGTTTTTCCAACAGTGGCTTTTTGAATACTTAGATCTGTGTAATTCATTTTTCAATCGTGTGCCTTTTTCTTGCGTTCACAACATTTACTGTGCAAGCTACAACTTAAAAGGGAGCAATTGAAAAAAAGAAAAAAACAAAATAGCAAAACTTTAATGATTCAGAGATTTCATCTCAGCTATGTTTGTTTGAATTCACATTGCTAGCAGTTGAGAAGGAAGCATCACTTTTTCCAAGTACCTACTTAGCTGAAATAGTGTGAGAAAATCTCCATGCACAAGAAACACAGCAGGGAGAAGCTCTGAATCCTGGGCATTTTTAGTTGTGCATGGAAAGCTTCACTTTCCCAGCTTTTACTGGTCACGTTTTTGCTTCTATCAGAAATTTGCTGCAGAAAAAAAAAAAAAAAACCAAAACAAAACGGTCTCCCTTATAGAAGTGTTTTGACTTCAATTTTGGTTTTATGTCAGATCTGCTGCTCATAGCAGCTGAATTATTTACCAAGGATTTGGGGAGGAGGGGGGAAGGTGACAAAGTAGAAAACTGCATCACTTCTTTGACAAGTTTAAACATGGGAGGTCCTTAGGAAACGTTTTTTTTCATCAGAGTGACCATGATCTGAAGTTTGTATCAAATTTGAAGCACAAGTCCGTGATGGTCGCTTAAGAAACAGCGATGTTGCACTGACTGCACAGCAGTACAGGAGTTCCTGTGACAGCCAGTTCCTCCTTAAAATGATCGTTCTTAGGGTTGCCTAACTTGAGATGTCCATTAAAGAGATCATATGGCAATGGTTCCTGTGTTAAGAGGCTGGGGTTGGAGCAGGTTCCCTTGGCACGGTGCTCTGCTTTTCACAAAGGAGAGCCCTTTATGGTTTTGCTTTTTATTGATCTTTTGGGGGAGTTTCTGTGTAAGGGGCTTTGAGAATAGAGGAGTGAGCTAGATCTGCCTTCCCGTGCTGTCTGCTTTTCTGCAAAACTGGTGAAGTTGGGTGTAATACGTATTTGACTCTCATTTACCATTCTCCAGGCTAGCTCCATATTTCTATGCCTGTGGGTTTTTGGGGCACACTTCTACCTCCCTTTTGAAAGAGCTGCTTCTCCACCACCCATTCGAATGTGTGAAGATGGGAGGTCTTCTGACAGCCCCTTTTCTCCAATGGAGATATTTGTCAGGAAGATTTGTATCTCTGTACCTCACAGTGAATATTCTTTCTAAAGTGGTTGTTCCCAGCAGAAGAGAAAATTGACAGTTTATAGCTCTGCTTTTACCTCCTCTATGGAAATGATATTGTTTTATAATTGCAAATTAATATGCAAGAAGACAGAACCACCTGTTCCTCAACACAAAGAACTTGAATTGTCTTAAAAATAGACACCCTTTATAAAAGTCTTCCCAAGTTAAAATCATAGATGAAGAATACATTTTTTTAAAGTGACTTTCTCAGATAAATTCAGTTCAGACAAATTTCTCAACTCAGATAAAATGCAGTATAAACAGTTATGCTATTTACATATTGCACATCAAAACTTAAGTGTAAAAAATTCAGTCATTCTTTGTATAGAATAAAAAAAGATTCTTGTTCTATTTCATGCATAAAACGCCTCTTCTTCCACTTGCGTCCTTTTCAAATATTTTGGCACTCTTAGCATCTTTTAAGCAAGCAATGCCATGAAGATTAGCATAAATTGTACTTTGCAGAAAGTGAACAATCCTTCCGACTGTAGATTCATCTCTCAAGGCCACTGAAATGCTCTTTGAAATTTCACCCACAACCGAGTTTTGCCCGATCTCAGATAGATGGCACAAAGGACATACTGTGCCATGTGCAGAAACTTCCCTGATTCTTTACAGCAGTGAAAATCCCAAGATTTTCACATAGTCCTCTTGGTTGAGCACAAACACCAGTTGTATTATGGACCTGATCTGCAGCTTCAGACGAGGACTTTGTAGATTGCCATGATTGAGTTATCTGTGCTTTCACTCTTGGCTTTTTAGCTCCCAACCAATAGGCAATGCCTTCCTGATGAACAACAAAGATTGACAGACTGGAATATTCTGAACTCAGTAAAGGAAAGGAACACCTTGCTTGCTGAAGGATGAGTGGAAGGTCTGGTACATTGGCACTGTATACATCTTCAAGTGAGTTACATCTTGAATTGCCCACCGTTACTCTTTGTTCATCAGCATTCTTTGTTTTGATGCTCTTCCAGGGATCAAAAACTCAGTGGTGTCAGTCTGGGCTGGAAGGTCTGTGCTGGGATTGTTTTTCCATTGCCTCTCCCGAAGCTGCTGCATTCTGCCTGAAGCAGCTCTCTGGAATGATAAATTGCTTCATCAGTCTGATGTCCCAAGTACAGCGAACTAGGGGAAGCACGATTGGTGCAAGTTCTCAAACAGCTTCAGTGTTCAGTATATTCACCTAACAGAAAACAGCAGCTACTCTAATGGAATCACAAATCAAGGCTTTTCAGCATGGCCTAAAGATTCGGGAAATGTGAAGTACTACTTCAGGCAGATATAGTCAACACCTCATTTGCTGAAGGAGCACTTCCTTCTGCTTTCAAACATTGCATTGTCTGACTAATGCTAGAGAAACCCACTCTGCATACAAGGCTTTAGCCAACAATTGTTGGTATCAGCTCTTCTCAGTCCTCGGCAAAGCCAGAGAAGTTAACCAAAGGCAAATGACTAACTCATAGAGCAGAAAATAGTTTTTGTCATGAAACTTACAAACTGTATTTCTTTTTCTATGTATTTTTTTAGTAGTGCTGATAAGTGGTTTCCTCCCAGAGCTGAGGAAGGGTAGAAATCCATATCTGGTCTCCTGGATGTCTGCAGCAGTTGCCACAATGCCCCATGTGATATTGCTGTGTCATGTCAAAGGGGTAGCAGCCAGGAGGGTAAAAGTGGTAAACTAAGCATCACTTCTATCGTTAGATCTAAGATGTGGACTCCACGTAGGTCTGTATGGTCTCATTAAACGGAAGAGAGGATATGGGCTGTAAAGCCCGCAGCTTATACTGACCTCTCCTGAGGTATAACTACATCAACACCTTGCTCCTATAAATAACACTAGATGAGAGAACCTGTCAGGTGGAGAAACGTGGGCTGAAGCTGAACCTGGTCACAGGTTTCCTTGATGATCAGGAGAGATTTTGCTGAAGTCACAGACATGATACAATTACTATTATTTGGAAACACCCACTTAACGATTGCCCAACTAAACCAGTAGCGTGGGAGCATGCTATTTTTTATTACTGATAGGCAGTTCCATTATGATCTACAGTTAACACATTCTCTCATGGCTGGTTAAAGGCTGCCCCATTCCGACAGTGTCCAGCCTCAAATTGTTTAACTGCAGCGAGACAGAGTTCCAAACTTTGCCTTTTTATAAAATATAGCGGCATAGAACAGCATCATAGCAAACTTTTCCTCCCATTTTACACTGGTTTTGGCATTAAATTCTATACTGAGTGCCTTAGTATTTTTAGTTGATTTATGGCCTAGGTTCGAGACTACCAAAAGATCATGGGATGATGGCTTTGCCAGCCTGCACACTGCTGGCCCAGCAGCAGCATCAAGCTCCTCTGTGTGAAATGAGGCTTTCTTAGAGGTCAGTCCCAGAATGCAAAAGGCACTCCCTAGGGTTTAAGTACAATGTGCTCAGCTTCCAGTTCCACCTGCAAGATGTGTTTCTTTGCCTTCTCAAGCATAAAGACAGAGCAGCAAAGCAGATGTATATGAAATGACCAAAGCAACACGTTCCACACAGTTCCCCCTCTGGGAGAAAGAAGAGAAGATAAAGAGGTGAGTCACATTGTTTATTGCTGCACAGGAAAATGGTTAATGGTTGGAAACGTCACTGATGAATGAGATCAGAAAACCTGAACAGACTAGAAATGAACTTGCTTCTTTTCTCATTATGTTCTGCAAATACCCTTTTTTGTGATAGATTATATGCAAAGCGAGTAGTTAATTGAAAGATTTGTCCTCAGAAAATATTTTTTAACGATGCTGTCTATGTTCACTTCAGGTGTTTAAAAAAAAAAAAGAAAAGAAAATTTCTTTTAAAAACATACCCAGCCAATCCCTGTCCCCAGGATTTATGAAGAGCAAGAGTTAATACCTGCCCCGCACTGTGGTAAAACGCGGCATGGTGTTCGCTCCACATTCAACGATGTTGTTGTAGGACTGGGCTGTGTTCCATTATGTTCTGGGGTTTTTTTCTTTTCTGGGCCTACTGACTTTCATTGCTAGCTAAACACGAAGTGTTTATTTAGAATTACACATTGCACTGAATTCTACTTGCTTTATGTCTCTGATTATTTTACAGAAAGGATACAAAACAGAGCAGTCACAAACACACACGGTCTCTTTATAGGCTGCTTCAATGCAAAAAAAGAAAAACATTAATTAAGAAATGTTTATCCCATGTTAGTTAAGGGCTGTAACAACAGCTTCAGGTCTGTGGCTGAAAACCAATGTAGCAACATGGTGAGAAATAGAAGCTGCACTGTTCTGGACTTTTCATCTCCTGCAGCACACGTGGTGTGGAGGTAAGGAACAGCTTCCTTAGCACTGGAGCTGTGTAGGATGTTTGTCTGCAATGCTGGAGCCACAGGGGCTGTGCTCGGTGTTCACAGTGTCACAGGTGCAGTTCTAGGTGTTTGTGACTGGTGCTTGTCCTGATGTTTTGGTAAAGGTATGAGATGCCTGAAGACTGCCTCTGCCATCTAGCTAAAGCTGCAGAATAGGAACATTATCTCCAACAGTTAGCAGAGGTCAGTAAATCATTCTAGGGAGGTGAAGCAATGTTGTTTAACTCTAGAAGGTACACTATTTGGATCATGTGCAATACCATCTTTCTTTGGGTACAGTAGCCAGTGCTGCTGTCATCACTACCAAGGTTACACAGCCTCTGTTGGGCAGCTGCAAAGCTTTTTTAGAAGTAACCAGCAGGGCCAGTTGCAGTTTTGGTATTTCAATCATAGAATCCCAAGTTGGAAAGGGACCTCAAGGATCATCTGGTCCAACCTCTCTTGGCAAAAGCACGGTCTAGACAAGATGGTCCAGCACCCTGTCCATTGTAATCTTGGACGTGTCCAATACTGGGGACTTCACCACTTCCCCAGGGAGATTATTCCAAGGGCTGATTGTTCTCATTGTGAAAAATTTGCTTTGGCTTTCATTCTTGTGGCTTGTGGATACCTTGGTCCTGGGTCAGGTTTCTGTTCTGTGATGCTGGGCTCATCGCTACCACAAATAATTCTTGGTATTTCTAAGGAATGGCAGGAATCTCATGTGCAGTCAGTGCCACTGCTACATGTCTATTGAAAGTGTGTGATCTTGTCACATACATATATATATACGTAAGTATATATAGATAATACACAAAAAGTCTCTGTACTCACAGACATCAGTATCACAGACATTTGTCTCTGTAGCCAAAGCTTTTTGAAGAGTCAGAACTACTTAAACTATTCAGCACTTGAACTACTTAAAAAATTCAGCACTTGAAAAATGGGGGATACTTTTTTTTTTTAAAAAGCTTTAATACCTTTTCAGATGACAGCTGAGGAAAAGGGGGGGGGGGTTTAAGGGCCTTTGCTACTGGTTTGCTGTGGGGTCATAAAGGAAACAGAGTGTGCAGAGCATAACCATCTACAAGGAGAAATCCCCAGACAAATGGGCAATCCAGCAATAGCCCTTCTGTGAGGTAACCTCACTGAAAAGCATTTTGGAGAGATCAAGGGCAGCAGACAGTTTTTAATCTGGAATAGCAGAGCTCTGCCTCAGTGGGACAGCACCTGGGATTGCTCCATCCTGCTCAGAAAACAGAGTTTTGGACTGATTCATCTTTTTCCCCCCCCTTGAATTTTTTGCTTTATCCATCACCCTCAATCTTTTTACCCAGCGTGAATTCTTGGTTAGGAAGGCAGCTACCACAAGTGGGGCAGAAGGGTAGGAAAAAGATGCTCTAGAGGTGAAAGTTTGTCTGCCTTTCTGCAGTGAGAAGCCTGGGAAAAGTGCCTCTAGGGAGTGAAAGCAGGGCCTGTTGTGTCCAGGAAAGATGCCTGGTGTGGAAGCCAGGCCGCGCGTGCAACAATCACTGTTGTGTGCAGAGCTGTTGTTGAAGTGCCTCATGTAAAGGGGTTGGTGCTGCAAAGAATAGGTTTATGAAGTTACTGCTACTTGTTTTCCAGCTGAGAGTACAGAGGTTTGGGGGCTTTTTGCTTGTGTGTAGTACAGTTAGTTCCCTCTTGCTGAGTAAGTACCTACCTTTATGCTGCTGGAAACACCTATAGCCCTTTGCACTGGTGCTTTTTTCATGACAGGTTTCTCTCTGCAGCTTTTACTTAGCTAAGTGTCAGTGCAGAGGGGATATTGCAATAAAATCAGTTGCTTGTGTGCAAATATAGTTATTTCTTCTGCTTAAATCAAAAAGATCCTTTTGCTGAGTGTGCTTAAACTGTTCTTTTTATCAAAAGGCATTAACTTTGCCTTTCATACCAAGAATGCCTAACTCTTAAATGCAAGATAATCTGCAAAGGATGGTTAGCATGACTTATATTCTTCAAAGTGAAGTGCTATATGCAAGGAAAAGTTAATCCTTGAAGGTAATTTTTATTCTGTTAAGAAGGGTTCTCCTGAAAATATTTTATTCATTTTTATAGGGTACCAGCTAGTATGTATGTTTTAATAAAAATGTGGTGTCTGTAATAAACTGTATTTGTAATCAGCTAGCATCCACCTCATCTCTAAATCCATTTTAATCCAGGATTTAACTGATCACAGGCCTTGTATGTTTGGTTTCAGCCATCTTGTTATTTATCTGACAGTCTGACTCAATTTTCATCTTTACCACGATTGCACAAGAACAGGAAATGGCAAAGTCTTGAAACTGTGGCAACTTACTCAAGTTCAGGTATTTCATAATCCCTTAGCCTAGAAAAGTACCCTTGTACCGCCTGGGAGAGAGCACTGTCAGCCTTCCAAACACGTATCTGCTCTCAGCCCTGGGAAGCTGCACGTCCATAGGAACTTTTAAAAACCTCCTGTTTTAAAAGCCCTTCTACAACAGTAGCTCCCAAAGAAGTTATCTGGGGTGTTTAGTGGTGTTTTGGTGATGGAGAAATTTTACGACTGCCCCCCAGATTTACATAATGAACTGGCAACAAGTAATAAGGATTATCATCCTTCAATGTAAAATGATTAAAGTGATAATTCCAGTAGCATGCAAGAATTTTTAAGCATGAAGGTCTTTATAAAAGTGAGTATTCATTACTTGTCATTGCAGCTCTCTTGCCTCAGATTTGTGGGGATTTTGTTTTCTTCTGTTGTATGAGGCAGAATCTATTTCCTACTCTAATTTGTAAATGTAACCTAACGATTTCCCTGCTCTGCCAGCATCTGGGATGCTGCCAATGCCCTTGGTCCCTACCTGCTCTTCTCCTGTGCAGCTCTTAGTCTTTAAATGGGATAGCAGGTTGCTCTGGGGGTCTGGCAGTGACTCTGGTTAGGAAACAGCTGTTCTGTAAATGGACTGTCGTAATATGTCTGAAGTGTAAGTAATTTATTAAGACACCTCTGAGACACGAGGCAAATATTATCCTCACCTTACAGATGGTGGTTTCACAATTATACCTAAAATTCAGGTTACGCATTATTTTGCATTAAATTCAGATCAATCACTGCTTTGAATTAGAAATCATCCAGAAGAGCACTGCACCTAAAAACTTGAAAAAGCATTTGATTTATTTGTTGTATTTACACATTTGTCTTTAAGCTAAAATCTGAACTTTTTGGAATGTTTGTGTAATCACTTCTGCTTTTAGCCCTTCACCCCTTTTTGCTATTTAACAAGTATTTTTATTAAAAGTAATTTTTTTTCCCTTAGCCCAGTAAATATATCAGTGTTAAAAGTTCAGCTATACAAAGTGCCTAGAAAAGCATTCAGCTCAGTAATTGGTCACTTCATATTTCTTTCAAATCTTTCTTAATCAAATCCTGTAATAAATAAAGACTAATACCAACATGACAATGCTGTTTTTTCAAATTGTTCATTTGCCAGTTTTAACAAGATAAAGAGAAGAAATGAATACTTAATGTAGACATTGGTTTACCAAAAGAAAAAAAAAAAGAGAAACCAAACCCCTAAAACAAACAGACAAAAAAAAAAGAGGACACAAAGGAACACACGTGGAATGATGAAAAGGAACAGTGATATTGCACAACTTCAGGTGTCTCTTCCCAGATTTTGATCCACATAATTAGGTATGTATGAATTCAGCAAAAAACTGTGTCCAGATAAATGTGTAGCAATTTGAATCTAGAACTGCAGACTGCTTTCAATTCCTACTGACCCCTACTTGAAGTTCTTCTCTAAGAGAGCAGGTAGCTGTCAGCTGCAGGAATAATAAATAAATCAACATGTTGATTCTACGTTTTGCTGACCAACCCTTCCCAAATGATCCGTAACATGCACAGTTCTTCTCTACTGTCACTACACTAAGTCTTCAAAGTACTTGGGTCTTTAAACACAACTTGTTTTATCAAGTACTCAAACTATGTGTGAAAAACAATCAAGAACATTCCCTGATGTGTTGTGATTAACTTGAGGTTGCATCTCATTTTGCAAGACCAGGACTTCTCACTGTATGAGCGTTGTGTTGAATGTATAAAAGTCAGGGAAGGGCTCATTGAGGGGGGGGAGGGATAAAAAAAGAAAAAGGAAAAACATGCTGAAGTGGCCAAAAGGTCTTTACAGCTACAGTCTTTGCTAGACCATCTCTTAAGCACATACTGTTTGCTACAGAAATTAGCTACTTGTGTCATCCTGGCTACAGCAGCACTGTTTTCCCCCTCAACTGCTCATATGACAGCCTGGGTTTGTTTAATCTTTGCATTTACGTGCGGAACAGAATATATTTTTCTCCTCTCTGCTTTCCTATCTGTTGGGTGGACTGCTGTGTCAGGCAGCAGGGCTTAACAGATACATTTCATACAGGAGACTGAGATACAGTATGTTTATTCTTAACTTCGGATAACCTAAGAACTACAAGGAGGAGAGATGCAGTATCCATTTGCTGTGATCCAAGACAACCATTTTTAGGGAGAAGAAAGGAGTAAGTGATCGATGCTCATACGACATCAGTTCCAATTTTTTTTTTTCCCCCAGTTGTGGCAGTTTAACTATTTCTTGTCCCTCTTGCCCACTTTTAACCTGATGAAGGTAGAGGTGACATTGAAGTTTAAGGATTGTTGTTTCATCAAAACCAAACCCAGTTATAAAAAACCAAAAAACCATAATTTCACTGTAGGACTCGTTTCATATCTTCATATTCCACATCACTTGCAGAAAAGGGATAATGCATCTCAGTTTGCTTACAAGCTAGGAGATCACTTTGAAGTCTGCATATTCCTAACTGCAAACAAAATATAGCACTTTTAACAGGTTATAAATAAACTGGTTTTCAAGCATAGAGCCAGCCCAACAATAACAATACACTATTAAAAAGACCTAAGGCAATGAATTCCATCTCCAATGGAAAAAAAAAAAAAAGAAAAAAAAGATAAAAAGAACTGTGCAAACAAGCTTAAAACTATTTCTTTGTGCCAGTGTTATAAAATGCAGATTTCAATAAAGCCTTGACCCAAATGCCAGGACTTGTGAAAAGAATCAGAACAAAACTGGTTACTTTATTTAGGAAAAAAAATACTCTTATCTTGCCGCTAATAAAATTGGATACACACAGTTTAAACATTTACAGTTGCTGTAACACTTTACACAATTCCTATATATGGGTGTAAGAACAAACATTAAAAGACAATGGTGGGTCAAGGCTTTACATTAAAAATAACAACCTACTTTTCTATAGTCTCTAAAATACTATGTTTTTCTCCAATATTTGCAGCCATTCAGGAATATTTTTCATTTATTTATTAGGAAATGTATACTTTGTGCATGATCTTAATTCCTAATTCCTGGCTCTTTGGGCTGAATGACAAAAGGATCAAACCCATTGAAGTGGATGGTCTCCGTGAAGGTTCAGTGGAGAAACCCTGGCTCAGTTAGTCTCATATGAAGAAAGCAGTGCTGCATCCACTGGCTCCATGCAGGATGGACAGGTAAAGGATCTCATCAACCAGTCATCTATACAGTCCAGGTGGTAAATGTGCATGCATGGCAGAAATCGGATAGGGTCCCCATAAACAAAGTCCATCATACAAATGACACATCTGGGGGGGAAAAAAAAATCATAAAAATATTTAAGCTGCTGTTGTCACACTAGAAATGACAAGTCATGTAACATCTACTCTTGCGTATGTCTTAAACTTGCCTCCTGCACATGACTTAAACTTCTACTACTTACACACACTGTGAGGAGCTCTTTGCTCTTGTCAGTGCTGGCTCCACCAAGCACTAGTTTTTTGGGGGGTTTTTTTGGCATTTCTTTTGTAGTGTATGTGCCCATGGGTTATGGTGTTAGCAAGGGCAGGAAGCCTTCTACTGGCATGGTGGGGGGAGCTCAGCAGAGCGTGTAAAACCAGTAAAAGGGAACCATAAAGGTGAGGAAATAACATGATTTCCTCCTGGAGAGAGGATAAAGGAGAAGAAACCTAAAAGGGGATGAATTATACAGGGTCAGGAAAGTTTCACCTGTAACAGGAAAATAAGTGAGGATAAGGCAAAGAGCCTTCTGCATGGCCATTGTTTTCAGAAAGCTCCATTAAACTACAGTCCCTGAAAATAAGGCAAAACCTGGAGGACAAGATCCAGTTTCCCAAGGCGGTATCATAATCCAGGGCAACAGCCAGAGGAGGTGGGGAAGCTTTCTGTGACTTACTCTCTGATCTTCTTCTCGGAGCCGTCTCTTCCAGGATCATAGACTCCTTTAGGTAGATGCTGAATAAGGCCTATCCTCTGCGCTATTCTGATCTGTTCCTCTTCTGTCAGCTGCGTTGCCAGCCGGGTCTGGCTGGGAGTCGGGTGATAAACAGGAACAGGGACCTGCTCCTAAAAATGAAAATAGTTCTGTTAAAAAACAAACCACAGAGGCTTTCCTAGTGTTTTACTGCACAGTACAGGCAATGTATTTAACTTTTCCTCTTAGTCCTACAAAAGCTTGTAGGATCTGCCACTCCTACTTGGCAATTTTGAGAGCTATAATTATATTGAAAATGGGATAAAGAATTGAGGTCGGTATCTTGAGCAAGGTTGTGGCTGTTCTCTGCAAAAGCTTTTGATCTCCAGGAATTTTTCATACATAAATGTACAACAAAGTCCACATGACAGCAGGCAAATAAACTGTACAGGTGCCTGGTGATCTACTAAGGTACTGAACTGAACAGCTAAGAGAGAGCCCATACTGTCTGCAACAAAAAGTAGGGTTTCTTTTACATTTAGGAAGAACTATTTGCAAAGCTGAGGACGGTGCCTCCTCTTTTAGAGCTTTAGAGAGGAGGGTTTCATTGGTTCTGTAAGAACTAGAATTTATGTGAACTGTTCGGGCCATACGAGCTCCAATTCAGGACAGGAGTTTTAATTCTTGTGTGTTTAAAAAAAAAATAAACCCACACAAAAACCATCACCCAGGCAAGAAAAGAAGTAGCTTAAGTAATCCAACCTGTGTACCCTTGTTCTTTTACATTAATACAATATTACAACCTCTCCCAAGCTGGACTTCAACTGCTGTATGTTTGAAGTATTTCCCAAACAAAAACCAGGCAACACGTAGGTATTGTGCACTCCTTCCTCTGCCACATTCTCAGAAGCTTCTTTTGGATATGACCAAACTTCAGCTCAGTTATTTTCACTAATGTTTATATGAATATGGTACTTGTTTTAATTGCTTTTCAAGCACTTCTTTGTACATAAATACCAATTTTGAACAGAAGATACTATTAGGACAGTATTGGCCAGTAGCCATCTATCTACTGTTAACAAGAACTTTTCTTGCAATGGGCCTATTTTAACGGTACTTAAACAGCAGGGGAAAAAATGCAGCTTATAGATGGGTTCTGGGAAAACAAAAAACAACCAAACAAAAACACCAAACAAACCAACCAAAAAACCCACCCACACCACACAGCCTGTGCCTCAGACACCATAGCATTGATTGAGCTGTTTGGAAAATGCCAAAGCTGGCGTTCCAGAGGACACTGCTGCCGAACAAGCAGAGCGCAGGAGCGTAGGAGCGTGCAGCTGCGTGGCAGGAAGCTGGGGCAGCACCCACCACAGCCGACAACGCGCCCAGTGCCAAACACCTGCCTGCTCCTCACTAGCATGGGCAAGATGCTGGGCTTTTCCCTTTCTGAAATACACATCCTCACAGAGCACTGCAGGCACCTCCAGGTATTTCTAGTAGCAGGAGCACAGCTGCCTTCCCCTCTCACGTTCCCTCTTTGCCTTTTGACCTGCTTCGGCAACAGTCCAGCGCAACATTCAGCGTTCAACTGACACCAGCACCTGGCAACGTCCAGATATGGGGGTTAACGCAGGCAATACTGTGCTTGTAAAACCTGATAAAGCCATTCTTTTTTCACTGCTAGGAGTGTAGCAAGGGGAAAGACGGGCAGGACTCCTGGAAGGCTAGGAGAAAGCAGTCTGAGCACCACGCAGCCTCTCGCCAGCCAGTGCCGGGGGTGCAGATCTCCTTGCTTATGAGAAATGCTAAGCAAAAATAGAAGTCTGCCTGGCAATTTTTCTTTGAACACTGTGCTTACCACTTGAAATTCAGCTGTGGGGTAAAATTCAGAATCTTCTCTTAATTTAGCTACACTAGGGTTTCCCCTTCTGATCTCCTAGCAGAACCCAGAGGAATTATGAAAAGGTTCAAAAGACAAAATGACATCAGTTCTCTAAGTTTGGCTACTTTCCTGACTACTCCAAACTGCACTTCACAGAATCACAGATTTCTTCTAGATCAGCTGCCTTCTAATGGTTTAAATTATCTAAAGTATTCTCTAATCATGTTTTGGAGAGGGAAAAGCACCAGCTGAAGGGAGGGATGACCTGGCAAATGTAACAGTATTCATGAAGTGGCTCCACAGACTTTCATGCCAGCAAAGTATTTTTTTCCCCTCCCAAATGCTGCAGACCCTCTATTGAGCAGACCGGCTCGAGGCAGAGCCTAGTCCTGGTTTTACATTTCAAGTACTTAACACCACAAAGTATCAGTAACTAGGATTTTTATCTTCCTAAGGCTTTGCTATACTTCTTTGGACAAACATTTAAATCAATAGCAGAACACATTATAACAAATAAAGGAGCTGGCAGTAAAGACATACAGAACACTTAGCATTTGGAGAGAGATGCACCCTCCTTCCCATCGTGGAAGGAGGGGAGGCTGCTGTATTTAAAACGGCTCTGCTTGGCAAAACCATGACTTCAAGCAATAATGTAGAAATACAAGAAGAGGCAAAATCAGGAGGAGGAAAAAAGATCCAAGAAGCTCTCAAAAAGTCTGGAAGCAGCAGTGACAACTAACAGTGAATGCCTGTAACAGAGGAGCTGCAAACTGATCATCTCAGGCAAAATTATACAGCCAAAGGAGACTAGTTAAGAGTCTGTTGTTGAGTTAAAACTCCTGTTTGGACAACTCCGAAATGAGTCACGCTGTCCAACTGATGACTGCTTCAGTTAAGTTTTGGACAGTAAATTAACACAAATATTAAGCCTGTAATCAGCTAAACAAGAACAAAACCTCCTTCCCTTGTAGTTATTTACAGGCCTTGCTGTGAGCAACCACGGAAGGACTATGCACTTGGAGGACCCATTTCTGCAGTACTGCAGTGCCCTTCTCCTGTGGGGCAGGATGGACCCCCCCACACCCCCCAGGACCCTTCCCATGCCAAATACACAACTGCTCTCCTGACCACCAGCACTGTACGGAAACATTCCTCCTGGGGCGTCCTGTCTCAGATTCCCTCCCTGCAGAGCCACAGCCCTGCGCTACATGTCTGACATAACCACTTAAGGCAGGAATTTATAGTTGCCAGCTGTGGGCTTATACAATTTCACATACTAGATCAGAATCTCTTGTCAGATGAGTAACTCTGGTTGAAAATGGTGCTGTCTTTCACCATGACATCTTCACACTTGTGAATGTGAAAAACTAGGGTTGCTGTGGCTGCCAAGCTGTTGTGGAAAATGCATCAATTGCACTACTGTAAAAAAGAGTGACCGCTGCGTGCCCACGATCCGGTGCACTTCCTTAACGCGCTGTCTGGTGGCACTTTAATCTCACCTCCCCATTACTAGGGGAAGCCTGCCCAAAGCGAGCCAGCAGTCCACTGGATACAAACAGACCAGTAAGATGTAAGAAGACGGCCGCATGCGTTGCCGAGAGTCAAATTATAGGGTACACCAACAGTGACCTTTTCAAACCAGTCCTCTCCCCTCCAACTGATGAGAAGTCTGTTTATACCTGTATGCTTCTAAAAATATTTTATACTCTTTATTCCCAAGAATACGACAGGCCAGATTTCTCTGACAGTTCATTCAGTATCCCCAGAGGGATAAGATAAAGAGCTGGAGTAGAGTGCATGAAGTGCTCCCTCAGCTAGACCCTGACCACTACCCACCAGTCAAGCTGGGCTCCTTCAGCCCCCATCAGCTCTGCTGGCACCCACCTAGGCCAGGTCCACAAGCAACCGCTGCCACATCACCACACCTGCAGCTGCATCCTCCAATTTCTCCACTACCACATCTCTGAAGCATTTTTGGAAGTGAAGCTCATCCACCAATAATTTCAAGCCGCCCCTAAGGAGGGAGTGCAGCAGGTTCATCACCCCTCTGCAAGTCTTTCAGTTTCTAATGGCTACCTTCAAGGAAAGGTCTCACTCGCTTCCTCCAGCATGGATACTCAAGGGTAACAACAGGAGGATTCAGGACTTCAGTCAGCTTACCTTTGTAGTTGGAGGTCCCCTGACATGTATGTATATAAAAAAGATTGTATTACCCAAGCAATTACAATTTTACTTCAAAGATGAGCATGAATTTATAGCTCTAGGGTCTCACTTTTCTCTTATCTACCATGGAAGAAGTTTTTGAAGACAAAAAACTATGAAATACTGAACTTCTAGCCAAAGTCTGTTATTTATCATTTGACAAAGAGGTCAGGCATTTTCAAACTAAGATGAAATTTCATGTTAACTCTATTCCTCTATGCAAAAAAAAAAACCCAAACCAACCAAAAAAAAAAAAAAAACCCAACCCAAAACCAACACCCCACACAGAAAAACCCCACCACACTAAAAAAGGCCAAGACAAATAATCAAAACCACATATTTCATTGCCTGACACACTAATAAAAGTCACTTGCTGGCATTTGATTTGCTTTAATAATTCCCCCCTGCCCCCAGTATGAATTTAGTAATGATGAAACATCTCAGATGGCCACAGTCCTGGAGATACGTAGCTTTTTTTCTTGTTCACAAAGTATGTGGTGTCAGCAGAAATTTCCCTGGCTTTCTGCGCACAGGAATCATTCATTCCTAATGTTTATTCAGCCTTTAAATAACACCATTAATTTAGACTCGAGGACGACAGGCAGGGTTTGTGTCTCCATCTCACCCTGGCTCCTCCTCTTTTGCGGGGAGCAGGGTGGGGGGAAATCACAGAGGGCATCTGGAGGTCTGCATTTTTCACTTCTAATGATAATAAACATTTTCACACATGGCTTAAAAGGGCTGAACACTGTGCTTCTCCATGCAGATTCCCAAGCCTGCTTTGGCGCCTAGAAAAATGAGGTTTCATCAAGCAAGATTTTTAGTTTGATGTTTCCTCATCAATGCCACTTACCTTGGTTACTTATGCTGCTGTAAATCTGCTTTTCTCTTGTTTTACAGCACTTTCATCTTGTTTTAGCAAGTGCAATGATTTTGTAATACTCTGAAAACAGGTCAGTGGTAGATCAGAAACTCTTAATCCCTGGATAAAGATTATTTTAAGATCCCTCTACACCACATATCAGCAGTATGTTATCAGGGCTTTCATTTGTTTGTTGTTTTTAATAATTGCACCAATATGCACAAATTATCCTTTCAGGAAGGTCAAAGGTGAGATGAATAATTCATAATATCTAATGGTCCCAGAGGTTAAAGCTTCACTGCCGTCCCTGAGATCCTGTCTATAGCCACCTGCTTTCCTCTACTGGCGGCTCTGCTCAGTTTCCATCTTTACATTTTCTTCCTCATCTAATCCAACACGCTCAGTGTCTCTTACCCTGGGATATTTATTTGCATTTTAACACCAGGTCAATGGTATAGCTGTTAATTCCATCCAACAAAGGAGACAAACGTTTTCCTTGCTATGTTTATCCCAAGTCTTTTTTACATTCTTTAAATACCTGCAGGTACAGTGCGTACGCTCCTTGCGGTCGCTGCCTAATTAATTAATGCAAATAATACAGTTCAATTTGAATCTCCCCAGACATTCCTACAGCTCTTTTTTGAAATCCTTTCGATATGCAAATGCCAGTCTTGAAACTCGTTGTCTGAAAGCAGCTGCACAGTTCACATGCAGCTGCGCGAGGGCCGCGTACGCTTTACTGCTCGCCAGCCCTCGCACGCTGAGCCCGGCCCTTCTGCAGCTCCAGCAGCCTCCCAGCAGCTCTGCCTCTTAACAGCACCGCTATACAAATCTCTCAGCCTTGCTGCTTCCAGTTTTCTCACCTCTAAGGTGAGATACTTAGCAGGAAGCCTAAATAACTAATCTAAACAAGAACAACTTCAGTTTATAGAGGTAAAGTCAGGTAGTGAGGGGGGAAAAAAAAGGGGGGACTTTTTTGGTCATTTGGGGATTTTGTTGTTTGTTGGGTGGTTTTTGGTAGTTTGGTGTGGTGATGTTTTTTGGTGTTGGTTGGTTTTGGGGTTTTTTTTCTTCAAAACCCCTGCTGAATATTATGAAATTCTCTCTTCTCACTACATTATTAGTCCTAAGGAACTCGCTGGGATGATGGCCCAGGGACCGTTCCTGCGAATGCCATTTTGATCCGAGCGCAAAGACTCAAACTCCATCTGTATGCGAACACAGATTCTGAAATAATATCCTCCCCCAAGACATATTAATGTAAAACCACTCGCCATTATAATGTGCATTATACAACAACTACAGCTTATTTTAATAATCCTTAGAATATTATGAGCAGCCTGCCAACTACAGAAACCTTTCTCGGCCATACAGAAGAGAACAGCTCATTTATAAAGCTGAAGAGCAGCTGCTATAAAACATGATGTAATAAAATCATTACCCAGTCTTTTATATTCCTGCTTCCAGGTAGCCAGTCAGTATAAATAACTGTGCTAGCTGAACACTTACACTGAAAAGTTCTTTGAGTAGAGAAATCCTCTGCTCTCACCTTTCCCATTTGGAGGGGACACCAGGGACACACAATCAGATCAGATGCACACACAAGAGGAGCCATTCTGGCGCAAGCTGGAATCTAAAGCATGAGTTTATCTAGCAGAGAACATTCACTTAACGGTCATAGAGTCAGAGAAGAGATTAAACTTTAAATTAAAACTATATTAAGCAAAGCTGTAGCTGATCCTTTACCAAATTTTCAAGTATGTCAAAAACTGATACCCTTTTTTATGTGAGAAGTGTGAAGATCAAGTAGCTCTCTCCCAAAATAATAATACATTTCAAAAAAGATTAATTGCACTGCTCTACTAATTACACACTCATCTTTAAAGTGCCATTCCAAGCCCTTGCATTTCTCTGGATTCCCCCATTCTTCCCTAAAGAGAATAATCACACAATTTAAATTTTGAACATGTATTTGATTCATCTGGAACTTCAAGGCCAATAAATGTATACTTCATTTTTAAGATTTATTAAGGGATTGTTCTGCTACCACTGCTTGATGGAGAGGTCATAAACAAACGGTTTGTGACCATTTTCAACAAAGCTACTTTACTTTTACTTTCCTTTGTTTGATTTATTCCTCAGTAAGTTTGACAGCAGTGAATGACAAAAAAAAAAACCAACAAAAAAAACCAGAACAAAACCACCAAACAAAACCAAAACATACAAAATTTCACATCTCAGTCTTTCCTTTTATTAGTATTGTAATGTAAATATTAAATAGAGACTTGTCACACAGAAGTGCAT
Organism: Megaceryle torquata; assembly: GCA_024611175.1. Taxonomy (NCBI): domain Eukaryota; kingdom Metazoa; phylum Chordata; class Aves; order Coraciiformes; family Cerylidae; genus Megaceryle; species Megaceryle torquata. The sequence continues at coordinate 111,618 of JANIJG010019457.1, forward strand.
GCGTGCACTAGCATCTTACTGGTCCAAAGCCATCAGCAAAGCTGCAAAACCCAGCAAGGGCCCCCCCTGCTCCTGGGCTGTGGTCAGGTCCAAACACGCTTCCCACCAGGGCATTTTTAAGGGAAGATTAATAAGAATTCTGGCATTGTATGAATTGGGCATTGTAGATCTGGTCAGTAATTAATATAACAACAGCCTAAGGAAGCAGCTCGCAGCAGAGGAGAGGAACCTGCAGAATCCACACAGCATTTCTCCAGCTACAAACTAACACCAATGAAGCAGCAAGGCCCGGGCTGTCACACATCATTTCAGAGGGAGGTGGATTTTGGGGAAAGCCGTGGTGGTTGTGCAGTGATGGTGCAGCCTCAGCTCAGCGACTGCTAAAACTGCAAAATTGTCCTTTGCATTTTTTGCAATTATTCCATCGAAATTACCAAGAAATAAATGTGTCCGAGGAGTTGGAAAAGACAAGCAACCATGAAAGAAAGTCAGGACTGGCTGCTGACTCTTAAAATGCCACCCGTCCCTGAGCTCAGCTTTGCCACTGAAAATACGTCTGGGGCAGAGAGGGAGAGAAGGACAAACTAGATGCACCCTGCCTGCTGCTTTCCTAGACAGTGACAGGGGCTATTAGAGAAAGGGACTTTGTTTCCAAGCTTCTTGCCCATGCTGTCACACAAACCCCAGGAGACTACCTGCTCCCAAGATGAATAGTTGGCGGTGCCCTTTTCAGCTTGGCCAGTGCAAACCCAGCTTTACGTGGCAGATGGAAGTCACCTGCTGCTCTCTCCAGTCACCTGTTCTGAAATTTGATTAACCATCAATGCAAACCTAAATACGAAAGATTAGCAAGAAGGAGATGTAGGGGGAAACCGGTAATTAAAAAGCAGTAATTAATCCCTGGAAGCACAATCTCCTGATGCAACCAGACAGTTTTTACAATTCCAGACTGCACAGCGTGCTTCTTCTACTCAAGGACCATATCCTTGGGTATGGTTCCTCTAACTGAAATAATTCTTCACCAGCTTTCTGTTGGTTTTAGCTGTCCTTATTCCTTTCTCCAGTGATCCCATCAAACATGAGAGTGTGAATTTCTTCAGGGAAGCGGGTACCGTATACACCAACACATCCCAGACCATCAAACTGCTCACCACAGAACTGACTCCATCTCTCCAGACAGCCCCGCTGACCGCTCCACTTACAGTGCCAAGCCACAGCTTCTGAGAGATAATAAAGTCCCCTTGTTACAGCTCCTAGCATGTTTACTTTAATAGTCTGGGGGGGGGGGGGGGGGGGGTTGATATATAAGAAGGGGAAAAAGAAAAAAAAAAATATAAAAAATAAATGAT
>JANIJG010019458.1:0-32023 GCA_024611175.1 Megaceryle torquata
TTTTCTCTTTTTCTCTTTTTCTCTTTTTCTCTTTTTCTCTTTTTCTCTTTTTCTCTTTTTCTCTTTTTCTCTTTTTCAATTATGTACCTTCATTTTGTTTGTTACCGAAGACCAGCACTGTTCCAGGTATGAGGATGGTGGAAATGGGAGTGGAATGGAAAATAAGGATTGAAGTTAACTTTGAATCCTTGATTGAGTAATAGGAGAGAAGGGAGTTGTTCTGCAGCCTCAGACTAGCTTGAATGAAATTCATTGACATGAACATGGACCGCGTGCCCTGCGCTCGATCTGCTTTCTGGAAGCATCGTTCCCATTTCATGTATTTCTTTTTGTGTTCTTGACGCCTGCTGCTTGAAAATTGAAGCTTTAGTCAACTTGGTCTCCTTTCCTGTTCTCACAAGCTACTTTCAGAAATGTGCTATTTCTTTCTAATCTTTTCCCTTCAAAACATCCATACTGCCACTTCTCACTCCTTGCGGTCTGCTTGCCCTTAGCAAAGTTGTCTCTGGCAGAAGGAAACAGGAGGCAGTCTTCCGGAAGGACGAGGTTGCTCTTAGTAGCAAGCAGCCCTCTAGTGAGAATGTGAAGTTGTTCTCTGGTGGATCAGGAGGACCAGCCAAAGAGACAACACGGCTGGATCTAGCTAGTATGGGCCTGTATTCTAGTGACAGTGCATCACCAGGAGATACCTGGTGAATAGGTGAAACTTCAGGTCGAGTGGCTGGTTATGTTCCTTAAGGGAGACAGTCTCTCAAGGAAGCTGAAGAGGACAGGCAGTTCCACTCGGGAGAATTGTGGTAGAAGTGGTTCTGGTTAAAAGAGCTCCCGTTTGCCAGTTCATGTTGTCAGGAGCTTCTGGACTTCGAGTATCCCTCTGAGACACACCTGTGAGTCCTTTGTCCGCCTCATCCTGGCAGTGGCCAAGACCACCATTTCAGATGAAATACAGAACTGGAGGGACATTGCAGATTAATATTAAAATGCCATGCTGTGTAATCTTTACTAGACCAAACAGGAGAATCATTATCTGCTGGTGACTGCTGTGTTTTATGTAGAGATGTATATCTTGGTAAGGAATATGATGCGATATAATAGCAATAAACTGATGCAGGGTCGTGAAGTACCTTCAAGTGTGTATGCCAGAACTGCCAGGTGCTATAATTATCATGGTATTTGGAATAGTCTTCCAGTGTAGTTACTGTGAGGTCTCCTTGTCCTCTCTTCAGTACCTTCTCCATACCACACCTTGTGCAATGTTTGCTCTATTCCAGTTGTGCAGAGGGATGGATTGAAAACAAGTAGAGGAAGCAAAATTTTGTCAGAGGAGAAGGAGAGGTTTCATATTTTAAGCACTGTCTGGGGCAACTGGATTCTTGTTAATCTTTTTTATCCTAGACGTGTTGTAGGAAATAGCTAATTGTATATCCCTTGTTTGATGCTCTAGTGTGGGGTGTGGGGCTTCTCCGTGGACAAAGTTATGACTTTTCTCCAGTGGGTACCCTCACCAGTAGGATTTTCCCTTCTTGGGAAGCATGTTTTGTTCTTGATCTTTTATAATGGTCTTCTGGAAGCAGGTGGGGAATGGGGTCCCTCGGTTCTTCTGAGTCACAGTCTGAGAATTCTGCAAAATGGAGAGTGGGCTGTCTGACACCTGCACAAGGATAATTGCATTAAGAGTGTACAGGACAGTGGAGCTGGGGTGGGGAGGTGGGTAAGGAGGGCACAACAGAGGGAAATTCACTGATAGTTAACTAGCTTTTCCCCTCCCACCTGCCTTTTAACTTACAGATATCCTTGGTTTGCGGAAGACATCTCAAAATGCTGTGTCGAGCTGCTCTGAGCCCTCGTGTCCATTCCCCTGGATGGTGCTTCGTGCTACCACCGCGTGCCATCACAGCTGTTTCCCACTCATGTACGTACGAGAGAAAACACACCTCTCTAGTAGCGTTAGTGTGTGTCTGGACATGCCTGTGCTCTTTCCTGTGTTGAAAGGAAAATCACCTCATTAACATAATTTAAAACTTGCAGCCTCTGCAGGGAGCTGCAGTTGTTACTTTCTTAATGTTAATTTCTTCCTTAATAATATTCTTCTGGATGTCTGAGAGGGTGTATTTTTTTCATTCTAATGTGTCGTTCAAGCAGAAAGATAATCTGTGAAAGTACCGCCACTGTAAAAATTCTTTATTTCAGCCTCACAGACTTCGGGAAAACCATATCTGATTATGCCTGCTTCTCTATCTGCATTCTTCAGCCCACACGTGTCTTGAGAAAAGGGAGGTGTGAAGCTCAAACGTATTTGGATTAAAGTAGAAAGACGCTTGCAGGAAACCTGAGTATAAATACATGGGTGCTCTGTAGATAGTTGTTTCCTGAAAACCTAACGCGAGAACCCTTCGCTGTCTATTTGATTAGTGGCCTGCAATAGGGAAGGCAAGGATAGAGAGACTCTATGAGATTGAGATGTTAACTGTTCACTGTCACATGCAGGATTAATTTCCCGTTGGTCTGTGTGTTAACCGTTCTCTTTTGTTGATATTTATATGAATTGATAAATGTCGAAATCCTGAAAATGCTAAACTTGTTATTTCCGACTATAGCTCTGCTGACTTCTGCTTTTGTAGTACTAAATATTCTGCATTTCCCAAAGTCAGTAAAGTACTTGGTTAACACTGTGAAAATGATTCTTTAGTATTGACAGTCATCGGTATCCAGTGTTGGCAAGCAAGGTTAGCAGTTAGGACTTTATGGGAGATGAATGACTCTGCTTGTTCTAGAACCACTGTCTTTTTTCCTTGTTTTTCTGAAAAAAAATAAGTGGTTTCCTTTCAAATACTGGTTACCCCTTAACAGCTACCTTCTTAGAACCTTATAAGCCCTGAAGCTATAGCTAAGAGAACTGGAGAGACATTGTTTTTACTCCTTTCTGGTGATACTGTGTGGGGTAGACAAATACTATATACTAATGTATGATGCTGTAAAGAATGGTTAAATGGATTCCTTTTCCTATTCTTTCATATGTATTGTAGGCCTTATTTACATTCACGAGTATTCATTCCCTCATGAAAATGAGGGGCAAATGAAACTCGTCTCCAAATTCCATTTTTTACTTTTGTATCCGTGACATGTTCGTGCAGCCCTCAGTTATGATTAATCACTTGAGCAACCTGTCAGGGGATTTGCAACCAGACGGTCTTTAAGGTCCCTTCCGACCAAAAACGTTCAATGATTTAAGCTTTTGCATCTATAATGAACAAACGATTTGTTTAAAACATTATTAAATGACAGGTTTCTCTTTTCTGTAGCACTGTGTTCATTTTTGTCTTCAGCAGAAGTAACACCCAGAATAGTCACTTTAGGTTATAAATTAATCTATTTTGTATTCTAGAGCATCAGAATTAGAGAGACTGAACAGTTTAAGTAAAATCAGATTACGCTGACCGTGGCACAGGATTTGGTATACTGATTTGTAAAGAAACCTCTACATCTTCGGATGAGATACTGGTTAGGACTGGCTAGACTAGAATAGTTCATTGGGAAGGGACCTACAATGACCATGTGGTCCAAATGCCTGATCGCTTCAGAGATGACCAAAAGCTAAATCATATTATCAAGGGCATTGTCCAAACACCTCATGAACCCTGACAGGCTTGGGACATTGACCACTTCTCCAGGAAGCCAGTTCCAGAGTTTGACAACCCTCTCAGTAAAGAAGTGCTTGCTAATGTCTGAACCTCAGCACCATCCTCTCCAGGTCCTTTCCTCAGGAAGTTGCAGAGAGCAATGAGGTCAGCCCTTCAGCCTTCTTCTTTCTAAAGGAGACAAACCCAGAGTCCTCTGCTGCTCCTCACAGGCCTTCCAGCCCTGTCACCAGCTTTGTTGCTCTCCTTAAACTGTGGGGCCCAGAACTGCACACAGTGTTCCAGGTGAGGCCACACCAACAATAAATATAGCAGGACAATCTCCTCTCTTGACTGGCTGGTTATGCTGTGTTCGATGTACCACGGGATGTGATTTGCCTTCTTGGTGGCAGGGTACGCTGCTGGCTCCTCTTGAGCTGCTCCCAGCCAGCACCCCCAGGTCCCTTTCTGCAGGGCTGCTCTCCAGCCACTCCTCTCCCAATTTCTATATGTTTCCAGTGTTACTCTGGCCCCAGCACAGAACGTGGCATTTGGACTTGTTAAATTTCATGCCACTGATGATCGTCCAATGCTTCAGTCTATCTATCTCCCTCTCCAAAGCCTCTTGTCCTCCAAGAGAGTCAACAGCACCTCCCGGTTTAGTATCATCGGCAAACTTGCCAATGGTGCGGTCAACTTCTGCATCCAGATCATTGACAAAAATATTGACAGCACCGGCCCTGGCATTGAGTCTTGAGGAACACCACTGGTGACTGGCTGCTAGCCAAATCCAGCCTGGATCGATGGGCTGAGACCAACAGGATGAGATTCAGCAAGGCCAAGGGCTGGGTCCTGCCACTGTGTCGCAACAACCCCCTGCAACAGTCCAGGCTTGGGGAAGAATGGCTGGAAAGTGTCTGGTGGAAAAGGACCCGGGAGCGTCAGTAGACAGCCAGATGGAGATAAGCCAGCATGTGCCCAGGTGGCCAAGAAGGCCACCTCTCTTCTGATGGCACTGGTGTGTCCAGCAGGACCAGGGCAGGGATCATCCTCCTGGACCGGGCACTGGTGAGGCCGCCCCTCGAATCCTGGGTTCAGTTTTGGGTCCCTCACTCCCAGAAGTACATCGAAGGGTGTGTCCAGAGAAGGGCAATGGAGCTGAGGAAGGGTCTAGAGCACCAGTCTGGTGAGGAGCGGCCGAGGGACCTGGGCTTGTTGAGCCTGGAGAGAAGGTGGCTCAGGGGAGACCTTCTGGCTTTCGACAACTCTCTGACAGGAGGTTGGAGCCAGGTGGGCTTGGTCTCTTCTCCCAGGCAAGAAGAAATAGGACAGGGGAAAACAGCCTCAAGTTGCCCCAGGGGAGGTTTAGGTTGGAGCTGAGAAATAATTTCTTCCCTGTGAAGGTTGTCAAGGGCTGGCCCAGGCTGCCCCAGGGAAGCGATGGAGTCCCCATACCTAGGGGGATTTAAAAGATGTGTAGATGTGGTGGTGAGGGACATGGTTTAATGGTGACCTGGCAGTGCTTGGTTAGTGGTTGTACCCCATCGCCTTAAATGTCTTTTCCAACCTAAATGATTCTGATTCTATGTTGCCCTATTTGCCACAACCATTTGAGACAGTTCTTCACTCAGCACACCATGTACCTGCTTACGGTTAGACAATTTGTCCAGAAAGATGCTGTGATATATCAAAACAGTATCGAAAGCCTTACTAAAATCCAGAAAAACTAGCCTTCCATTCATTCACTGGGCAGATGACCTTAATGGAGAAGCCTATCCGCTCAGTCAAGCGTGACTTTTCCTTTGTGAACCCATGTCGATTGTGTCTTGTGATTTCATTGTTCTTTCTATAGCATACGGTATGATCTTTTCCATAATTTTTCTGTTTATGAGTGCTGTCTCTTGACTTAAGTTGCACTTTTGGACCTAGAGGGTACTGTAAGTAGCCATTTTTTTCTGTAATTATGTCAGAAGTGTTCTCCCCCATTTTTTACTAGACTGGTATTTTTGAGACTGTCTAAAAGTTGACCTCATTTAATGCAGTTTCTGAATTGTTATACAAGAAGAACTAGTTGGAAGATAAGGAAATTTGGTTTCATTTTTTTAGTTTTTATTTTTCCAGACATATGGCTTATCCGTATTATATTATTTATTCATTTGACACATATGAACTGCAGGTGTTCTCGTCTGCAGTCAGACTACAATTTACTGTGCCTCTGCAATGTCACACGAAGTATCTTGGGAGTGTTTTCCACCATTCCTTCATTCCTTCAGCTTAACTTTGTGACTTTCATGCGTTTGGATCCTTTCTAATTGACAAGGAGGTGGACCAGATTGTTCCTTGTAACTGCACCATAATAGTCACTATTCTCTTTAATCTGCTGTGCTGGTCTTACTGTCCTTTGCGGGCATTTTGAAAACAAAGATTTTGCTGAAAAATGTTCCCTAGCTCATCAGCTTGGGTGAAGCGCCAGCCGTATGTGTCTTGTTTCTTACCCGAGTAACACTGTGTCTGTCTCTTCTCCCTTCAATGCCGAATTATCCCGTGGGAAGCTGACTTTCAGTTCATATGCCTGTCATCCTCTTTCTGCTGCCCCTAGTTGAGCAATGTGCAGAACTACCTGCCTTAGAGATGTTGTAAAAGCTGTGTTTCTGTTCTTTCCTAACAGTCAAGCTTTCTGCGCTACTACAGATGGGAAAGCTCTCTAGCTCTATATCACAAAGCAAGACAAAAGAGATTGTTTTTTATAACTAGTCCTTTTAGTTCCGATGTGAGCTGTATGGGCTTTTTTACAGTGCCGTCCAGTTTGATTATCCAGATTCCCAGAGTCAGAGCTCTGTGCCACGTGGGATATCGCCTGGTATACCTTAAGGGTTAGCGCTGCTCTGATATTGTTGGTTCTCGCTTCGTATTGGTGACTTGGAAGTTAACTTCCCAATCCAAGTGTAAATCCTAGAGAAGTGTGTATTGTGAGCTCAAGCAATGGAAAGGGAGGAAATGTTCCGTGACTTCAAGGGCTTAAGAATGAAGCACTTAATAAACTGCCTTTTTTTTTTTTTTTCCCTCCTTTCTTTAAACCACAGATCTCACTCACCATAACCAAAGATTAAGAAATGAATCTATACGTTGTTGGAGCAACATCCCATTTATCACCGTGCCACTCAGCCGTGCACATGGAAAATCATTTGCGCACCGCAGTGAGCTGAAGCATGCAAAGCGGATTGTTGTGAAGCTGGGAAGTGCTGTTGTGACTCGAGGGGATGAGTGCGGTCTGGCCCTTGGGAGACTGGCATCTATTGTAGAGCAGGTAATTCTGTGACTGAACTGTAATGTTTGCTTTAACTTCAGATATTGGTGATTGTTGGATGTCACAGAAGATTGTAGGAGAAAACTTATAAAACAGTGATGGCCCCTTAAAGCAATGTGTTGGCTTTTCCCTTTTTCATCCTCCCGTGCTGTGGTAGCATAAACCATGTAACTCAGTAAATCGGTGTTTGAAGGTGTAGTGGGTTGACCCACAACCAGTATCTAAGCACCCACGCAGATCTTGCTCGCTTGCTCCCCACACCTCTACCGCACCACCAGTCAGATTGGAAAGAAATTTTGAAGAACAAAAGTAAAAAAACCCCATGTGTTGAAATAGATGGTTTTATAAGTGATCAAAAGGGGAAAAGAAACAGCTGATGCTAAGGCAATCACTCACCACCTTGCACAAGCAGACCGATGCCCAGCTGGTCCCTGAGTGACAGCCGTCTTGGAAGACAAACCCCTGCCCTTTCCTATTCTGCTACTCTGGTTTTATTACTGAGCGTGACATTACATAGTATGAAATGTTCCTTTGGCCAGTTCACGTCAGCTGTCCCAAATGTGTCCTCGTCAAACTTCTTGCCCAACCCCTAGCTTATCTGCTGCGATGGGAGGTAGCGCGGAAAAAGAAAGCCTTGATGCTGTGCAAGTACTACCTAGCATGGGAAAAAGAGAAGGCTTTGATACTGTGCAAGCACTATTTAGCAATAGACGGAGCATGAGAATGTCATCAACACTGATAATCTCCTGAAATCCAAACCACAGCACTATATGGGCCCCTGTGAAGAAAGTTAGCTTCATCTTGGCCAGACCCAGTATAGAGAGAGAGATTTGCACGGTGAGATTTTTATGCAGTGGGTAAGGCATGAACGGGGCATTCGTTGGATGTAGTGGGAAGGTGGCCCTGAAGTTTGGGCAGTCTGCAGAAAGAGCAGACCCTTCTTAATTACCGGAGCATTTGCAGGTTTCCTCCAGGAGAAATCTTGAAACCTCATTACTTGTAGGAAAAACTGATAGGATCAACTCATGGATTGGTTCTCCAAAATGAAATTATGACTTTGGCAGAGATTGAACATGTCTTCTCTGTAAAGTTAACGTAGTAAGTTAAATTAATGTAAGACATCTTTAGAGCTTTGAAAGGAATCTGGTCAGATGCATGTAAGGAAGTAATTGAAAGCTGTACTATCAGAGTTAGCTTCTTTACTTTTAGAATTCCAAGTTACTGTATAATGGCAGCTTTGGGAATGGATGGTAAATGAGAAGGTTGGTGGAATGTCCAGCTATTACTTTACAGCTTTTTTTATATCTTATCTTTCCTTATCTGTAGCAATGGAGGTGGAGGGGTGAGGGGTATGTAAATGTTACCATGTAATACACATTGTGAAAATTCAAGCTTGACTCTGTTGTAAAAACTAGTATTGTTTAAAGAACATTTAGCAAAAGCTACAGATTGCGTGCAGTTCTTTGCGTAGCTCCTAAGCGCCTAGGAAGGCGTGCCGGAGTAGAGGGTGGTTGCCTTGTTTTGTGCATCCGTGGACAAAGCAAAACACTTTGTCAGCAAGAGCTGGTGAGCGTAAGGTTCTCTATAACAGCCAGAACTGTCATGCTAGCAATGATCATACTCCAGGCCTTGTTTCCTATGGTTTGTACTTACAGGTGTCAATGCTGCAAAATCAGGGCCGAGAGATGATGATTGTCACCAGCGGTGCTGTAGCTTTTGGAAAGCAGCGGTTGCGTCATGAGATACTGCTTTCTCAGAGCGTGAGGCAAGCGCTTCATTCAGGCCAGAGTCAGCTAAAAGATATGGTGAGTGGTGGCAGTACTCCTGCTTTTCCTTGAATGCTGGGTACTACCTGCTCAAGTCACTGTCTGACAACTGTTTTTTATCTCTGTAGGCTATTCCAGTCTTGGAGGCGCGAGCCTGTGCAGCAGCTGGCCAGAGTGGACTAATGGCTCTCTATGAGGCCATGTTTACACAGTACAGCATCTGTGCAGCTCAAGTAAGGGATTCTTTCTTTCCGAGACTGACTTGCTCCTTCAGTCAGTGAGGGAATTGTTCTTGGATTTTCTTCCACATTTTATATGCTGCTGTCTGTACCGTAGTCTTGAATTTCTATTGCCATCCTTCTATGTGGGTTTATTATTGTATTATTATTGTAGGAGTGCTTTGCTAACTATCTGTTATATGGAATTATCTATTGTCGAGGTGAAGCAAATAAGCTTTTACTTTTTGGCGTTCGTGTGTGTCCTGCTGTTATGTACTGGTGGAGTCAAGGTGTTCGCAAAGGATGAAGTTGGTGATCCAAAGTGAATGTTTAAAAATGACGAGTGGCTGAAGAGCCACACATTTTGTAAGGCTGACAGAAGTGCATATTGGCGCTTCAGAACTTACTGTCCATCTGCTCCTCAAACCTTTCTAACCTGTGGGTTATGGTACCCCTAGCCTGGGTCTCCCACCTATACTGAATACTGCAACTGTATTAATTGATCTAGTCTTAAACAGGCTTTGCTTATCTTAAATACTTGTGAGAATATAGAATTTCATCAACTGTAAGGCTTTATTTGTTTAGACACTTTAAATGAATTTAGGAGCTTAGTATGAAGTCTTGTTTGGAGGAACTTCTTCCTGTAATACAGTATAGTTAATATCCCTATAATGTTTACAGTATAGCTAACAATTTCTATAGGTTGCACTGGATTATAATTTTGTTCAAGTCTGTAGACAACTACCATTCCTTTGATTTAAAAGAATTAGTTGCCTTTGTAAAAAAAAAAAAAAAAAGAAGTCAGTGTACACGTTGATTCCAGGTGCTATTGTAACATTTGCGTGGGCGAATTATTTGCTTAGTTCTCAATAGTCCAAGGTCAGAGGAAAAATGAAAAAAAAAAAAAAAGTATTTTTGGAGAAGACATCGTGGTTTTGGTTTTTTTGTGGTTTGGTTTTTTTTTTTTGTCTTAAAAAGCAAAAAAAAAAAAAAAAAAAGGTGTGGTGTCTGCATACAAGAGGCTTTAAGACTAAGATTCTTTCAGAAAAGCAAGTGAGTTCTAGAGCTGAAGAGAAATCTTGAGACAAAGCATCCCTTCTTGTGACAGTAGAAGCATTACGCTGTGAAGAAAAACAGGAATGTCACCGTCCTGAGTAATCTGTTGGTTTCTTTTGGGTCTTAGCAGTTACCAGCAGCGCCTATGTTCTGCTTATGTGTTTATTCTGAGTTGATTCCTCAAGCCTGTGATCTGTCAGCTTGAGAAGGGCCATTATAGGCTCCAGTGGAATTTAAGGCATTTAAACCTGAAAATGTTGCGAAAATAGTATGTCTCACTTGTATTCTTCATCCTTTAAATGTGACCTGAAGGGCATGAATGATCTGTTATGATACATTAATATGTACCTTTGTGATGATGTTCTCAGGAAAAGTGGTAGACTAAGTATATATTAATTTCCTCCTTTTAGATTTTAGTCACCAACCTGGATTTCCACGATGAACAGAAGCGGCGGAACTTAAATGGAACATTGCATGAACTTTTAAGGATGAATATTGTCCCTATAATTAACACTAATGATGCTGTTGTTCCACCTCCAGAGCCGAACAGTGATCTCCAGGGGGTAAATGTGGGTAAAGTATTGCAAGGGGGTGGATCCTGCTTGTAAATGGTACAGCATTGATGTTTCAGTCATACCATAATTGGGGACCTCTGAAGCCTGCAGCAGGGAAACACACGTACAAAAGTAGTAATGTGGACAGAGGGTACCGGAAGACTGCACTGTCCTCTGTGTTTCTGGCCTGATAAAGTGCTGTGGGGTGAAAGCAGGGCAGATGCCTGCTCTGCCAAAAGCAAACGTGCCCAGCTTGGCTTGCACTGAATAGTTGAAGTTGGAAGAGACTTCTGCAGGTCTTCTAGTCCAGTACTGCGGCGTAAAGCCAGGTCAGTTAGTACCTCTTGTCCTGTCACAGGGCACCAAGGTGAAGAATGCAGGTACAGATTACACTGCTTGTCATTTTGATACTGCTTTACTGCATTCTGAAAGCATACGTACTTTCATACAAAGACCCCCTTCTAAGTTTCCAGTGGGTGTGAACAAAGTAGCTCAGAAGGACTCGGTAGTGCTGTGGTAGCTTTTGTTTGTTGCAGCCAAATATTTCCTAGTTCCTCCCACTATTCAATGCTGCCGATATGCATGTGCATTGCAGGTGATTAGTGTCAAGGATAATGACAGTCTGGCAGCACGACTGGCTGTGGAAATGAAAACCGATCTCCTGATTGTTCTCTCAGATGTAGAAGGTTTGGAGTACTTTCTTTACTTTCTTGTTTTATTGAAGTACATCAGATAGGCAAGCCATCCCGTATTTGGGTTTTACTGATCTCTTCAGTTCATATCTTTTACAGGGACAGTTACAACGCACCACGTGACTTCGTAAGGCATATACCCAATGCCGATGCTGTTGCATAAGCCAAAGACTGTCTGCCCCCCTGTTGAATCTGGGTGGGTGAGAATGCATGTGAATTTGAGACTTGTTCCAGAACCTACAATACCCAGAATATGTACTACGGTAGTCCTGCTAGCTTCTCAGAATTGTATGATGTAGTCCTGAGTAATATGGAGGATAAAGGCTATGTTTTTAGATTCAGGAGTATAAGCCAAATACAGTTCTACAGTAGTTTGTTTCTTCTGGCATCAGGTACTGTCTTTCTGTAACTTACAGATAGAATTCACATCCTGATCATTGCCTTCCAGATACCTCGAATTTGCTAGCTTTTTTGGTCTCCCAGACATTCAGCTTACACTGCTCTCTAGTCTTCTGAGCTGTGCTGCTGTGACATAAGTCTGTCACTTACGGATGTTGAAGTTCCTTTTCTAGAGAGAGGAGGGTAGTGGGTGCAGTTTGAGATCAGTGCAGTCCACATCAGCCAAGTCACATAGTCTTTTAATCTTCTCCAGACGAGTTTCGTTTGGTGAATCCTGGACTTTGACACATACTGTAGGCCCTGAGAAGGAAGGAGGTGTTTTCCATAAACACAGTTTCTTTCAGCAGATTCAGCTGGATTTCATGGTTATTTCTAGTTGAAATGACTGTCCGAGAACAACTCAGAAAAACAATAGTCAAAACATCTTGGTGTAAAAAAAAAAAAAACAAACCAAAAAAAACCCCAAAAAAACCCAACAAAAAAAAACCCACAAAAAACCAAACATCCAGCACCTCCATCATTCAAGCTTATTCATTCAGTTTGGCATCTTGTTTGTGGAAAGATGTGCGTCCTCTTCTTCTCTAACTATCAAGGAGGGACACAGTCTGCACTCGTGCTCTCTAATTTGTAATGCCAGGATTTGTTCACATAGAATTTCTGGGAAGTGTGATGGGGGAAAGAACGTGTTAGGTAAACCAAAGTGTCATTCAACTCTAAACATGGTTATATAAAACTACTAGATTTAAAAATAATAATTTTTAAAAATAATAATGTCATGCTATGATACTTCTTGTGAGATTTTTTTTTTTTTATAGTTACCCTTTTTATGTATTTCTGAATTGCCCTGTTTGTCACTGTAATCAAGAATATCATCTGAGAGCGTGGTGAGGAGAACTATCCTTTGCCTGTTCTGTCGTGGCCTTGTATATACAAGCCCAGATTTTGAACCTTTAAAAGCTGTAAACTGTCTCTGTAACCTCAAACAAATGTCACTATCTCCCACTTTATATGCTGCAATTCAGCATGCGGCGCTTTGGTTTCTCAGTCATTATGCTTTTGGTAAAGCTATGTTTCTTGATTCTGCCTGATAAGCATTTCATGCTTTCAGTCCCAGAAAAAGCAGAGGTCAGAGAAAGTTTTCAATCCCGTAGAGTGGAATACAGCTTTTCAGCCTCGGGGATTTATTATTTTTTGTTCTGTTTTCATGGGTGGGCTTAGGAGATGAGGGTATGTAACTCTGAACAGAATTTTATTATTTATTTCAGGACTCTTTGACAGCCCTCCGGGATCTGATGATGCAAAGCTCATTGACATATTCTACCCCGGAGACCAGCAGTCTGTAACATTTGGAACCAAATCCCGGGTGGGAATGGGAGGCATGGAAGCCAAGGTAGAAATATGGAAAATTGTGTGTTTGGTTTGTTGTTTGTTGGTTTGTTTTTGGTGTGGTTTTTTTTTTTTTTTTTTTTTTTAATTGGGAAGGAAAGGGAGATATGGGAAAGGGAGATAGACGAGCTGATTATGCTCCCTTTCAGATGGATCTTGACAGGCTGCAGAAATGTGCAGACAGGAATCTTACGGAGCTAGAAAATAGGAAATGCTGAGTCCTACCTGGAGGGAAAACTCTATTCACCACTATGGGCTGGGGACTTTACTGGATGGAAGGCAGGGTCTCTGAAAAGGATGTAGGGGGTCCTGGTAGCCACCAAGTGGAATGTGATCCAGCAGTGTGCTCTTTAAGCACAGCAGGCCAATAGCACCCTGGACTGCATTAGAAAGAACATAGCCAGTAGATTGAGGGAAATTTCCCTCTCTTCACCACTAGCGAGACCACATCTACAGCGTAGCGTCTGGTTTTGGACACCACGGCACAAGAAGGACGTGTCATACCACATTGAATTCAGAGGAAAGCCACAGATGTGGTTGCAGAATTCAAGCATCTGTCACACTACGAGAGGCTGAGAACTAGGACCGTTTACCCCAAAGAAGAGAGTTTACGTATAAATGCCTGAAGGGAGGGTGTAGAGAAGACAGAACCAGACTCTTGTCTGTTCCCTGGGCATCTCCACTGAAAAGATGCAATGGGCACAGGATGAAATACGAGAAATTAAACTGAAATGTAAGAATTCTGCCATGAGGTTGCTGAAGGACTGGAGCAGGTTGCCGAGAGAGCTTGTGGATGTTTGGAGATGTTCAAAACCTGCCTGGACGGTGTCTTGAGTAACTTGCTCTAATTGACTCCGCTTTGAGCAGGCGGTTGGACTATCTGATCACCAGAGATCCATTCCAGCCTTGGTTATTTTGTGAGTTCCTTGGAACAGTGTGTGGGTTCTTTTAGCTTCTTTCATACGTCCATGTGACTTGACGAGAGCAACTAATGAATTACATCCATCCCAGTAGTTTGTATAATGTGACATTTGGAACTGTGTAAATTGATGTGTTAAATTGGAGTCACTCCTCAGTTTTTTCCTTATGTGATAAATCAAAGTCTTTGGGAATCCCTGTCACTTGAATCTGATATGATACCTCTGTCTCCTTTCTCAGTCTGTACATGTGCCGTTTGCTTTTGAAGGATATGTTGGTGGAGACCAAAGTGCTTTAGTTAATGAAGATATTAGTAGAGGTCAGAGCACCGAGAGGTGCTGTGTAGTGTCGGATGCCCTCGGTATTCATTGCTGTGAGTGCACAATCATGGGTTTGGTGTGAGACTTCGGCATGTATCTCTCAGGATGTTGGGATATGCACTATGGTAGCATTAATTGGTGCGAGTTTCCTAAGGACATTTCTGGAAGGTTGTCTATAAAAATTGAAGTAGATTTTGATGAAGCGGGGAGAGACCAAAATGAAAATCTTCACTCGGGTATTTCCTGTTCTGGAGAATCAGGTAAGGCACTCTCCAGTATTGGAGCATGGAGCAGAAGGTGGCAAAAGGAGGAGGCCTTTGACCGTTCTGTGAGATGTACAGATATGATTCAGAAACAACTTCCCCTTGATCTGACTTTTGGAATAGTTTACATGATTCCACGTATTGGGGGGAAAGCTGCCAAGGTCAGAGAGTACTTGTAAAAATAATAATCTGTGAGAGGTATTCAGTATCTTTTAAGTCAAAGTCACCTGGAGGTGAATCTCAGTGCTTCAATTGTAACAAAAAAAAAAAAGTTACAGAGGAGAATCGGGTGATACATTTGGGAAACTGTATCAATAACAGAATAAACAGATGGTAGCTCAAAGTACAAATCTTCATTTCATCACCAGGAAATTTGAGTAAAAATGGAGCAGTTGATAGTCTTGTGGTAGTCAAGTTTGATGTGATAGGCATATCTGACAGGTGGTGTGTCCCAGTGAATGTGAACTGTAATACCTAATTGTAGAACCGTGTTAGGGAAACATAGAAGTGAGGAAACAAGAGAAGCTTTTGCAGTAAAAATAAAAAAAGAGACACGCAAAAGAATTACTGGTGGGATAATGCTGCCCATACCTCAATCGGTAAGTAAGTAAAAAAAAAAAAAAAAAAAGAGCAAGAAAGAGAGACCCCAGTCAGTACCTCTTCAGCAGGTAACATCTGGGATTTGGGGTTGTGTTTTTCTGTTTTGGCATGAACCAGTGAAATGTTAGAGGGAGGGAGGGAGGGGAATTTTAGAGAAATCGTGCGATGCCTTAAACTGTGGCTCACGTGCGTGGAAAGAGGCTAAGCTTAGGACTAATGAATATGTGGGGATTTCAAAGGACCCTTACTAATAAGCTAATCCTGCTGCAAACTTAACATTCTGTGGCAGACCTAAGCAAACTTCAGTATACCCACACTGAAGTTCAGAAAGGGAACTCATGTCACCCTTCATGTTAGGAAAATGCCTACAAAGATACTGCCCCTAAATGTCACAGACTCTAGTTGATCATGATGCCTGCCTCCCTACCCACCTTCCATGACAGCCTTTAGCACACAGGAGATCTGGTAGTATCATTGATTTCAGTTTCCATCTGTCTGCGGATGTCAGATTGTTCTTGCCCCTGGCCCTTGATCTTATGCATGTTGCTTAGTACGCTGCAGTCCTGACCTTTGAAGATGACTCCGAAATGCTATGCTTACAGAATCTTCCTCCAAAACAACCGCCAAAAGGGAGAAGAGTGCCAAATAAAAACCACATAATTGAAAACTGGAAAAGTGCAACGTCTTCAATAGAGCCTACTGAAAGAAACAACTTTTAGGACATTTAGGTGTACTACCAAGCAAAAAGTAGACGCAAATAAAAAAAAATTATTGGAACGTGAACAGGAACTGTGAACAAAGCAAGTAAAAACTTTGTGTGGAAAACTGAGTAACTCTTCAGCAAACTTCACAGCTTCACCAAAGGGTCATAAACAATTAAAATTCCAGTACATCTTAACCAGACCCACGAGGAGCACTTAGGCTGATCAAATGGAGTAATTCGGACAGCTGAGGACACCGAGTAGTATTTTAGTGTTACATGGTAATGGCTCAGGCCTGAGCAAGAATGGTACTCCACAGAACAAGTAATATCACGTGGTCAACTGAAGTGGTTTAATTATTGATGGGTAATCTATGTCCAGGCAATCAACAGTAATCTTTTCAAAACAGAAAATTGGGTTGCTTCAAACAGTAAGAACTTGCAACATAAGGTAATGATGAAAAAGAGCGTATCACCAAAGTGCCCTTGCAGAAATCTTGAAAAAAGCAGGATGGTGGGAAAAGTGGAAGTAGGTGTATAAAGTGGCAGCTAGTTAAGGAATGGAAGGTAAAGTGCATGATCTCATTCGGTGGTACGTTATGGAAATTCTGGAAGTGTGCTGAATGCTCTTTTAAAGCGTAATTTATCAATCTGGAGATCAAAGTGCAGCAAGAAATCTTGCTGAGAGTTGTGATTCAAATAACAAGTGAATTTCATGGAACTGCCTCTCCTGTGCTGTAGGTGAAAGCAGCTCTGTGGGCCCTCCAAGGAGGCACCTCTGTAGTGATTGCAAATGGAACCCACCCGAAGATCTCGGGGCATGTCATCACAGATATTGTAGAAGGGAAAAAAGTTGGAACTTTTTTTTCAGAGGTAAAACCTGCAGGTGAGTACAGAGGTAATGTGTACATTGAGAGTTGTAGAGACTAGAGTTAAAATTTGTCTAGACCCATACAATAACTGGGAAACCTCACTCCTCTTGAAAAATGGATTTTGAAAGGTATTTTCTAAAGCAAGAACAGAAAATGTTGAATCCTCTGCTCCGATTCCCTCCAACCGATAAATTGCTGAATGAGACTTGCATTTGAAGAATGCAATGAGTAAAAGTTTACCAGTTTTAGTCTTAGGGGTTATCCTCTAGTACTGAAGATTTTGGTGTAAAAATGTGGATGTAGAATGTGCTGCTGAACCGATATAGCATTTAGTTTTATTTCTTATCATCGATTCCTTTTATGACTCAGTCTTCTGGTATGGTAAGTAGGAATGTTTTCCTGCCACTGCATTGCCAGAGAAAGACCAAAGATCCGTGACCTTGGCAGAACAGGGCAAGTATGGAGCAATGCATTGGACTTGTGCTTTAAGACAAGCAAATTTATTTGCGTATAATAATCCTCAATGTATGTCTTGTATTAATTTGTCGAATCGTCCTTTGGACACGTGTGAAGACGGCATCCGCAGAATTGTGTGTCACGATGGTCGAGAGCCCTAACTAGATATCGCATATAAACTCTGGAGCTAGAACTATGTGAAGAACTGCTTGCATTAATTTGGGTTTGAGGGAGTGGGGAAGGTTCTGAATTTTCTTCCTGACAGCTCCATTTGATGCCCCTACCACCTTTATGGGCAATCAACCCCCGTTCAACTTTGAAGATGCGAGACATCATTTTTTCCTTTATTATCTCTCTTCCACGCGAAAGAGGTTTTGTCTTAGGCATTTTGTACCGCAGCTCTTTACAAAGCTTGGTCATCCCTGTCTCTCTCTTGTTCAAAACTGTTTTCGTTCTATTGTGGCCGTTCTGAGATGGGCAAAAATCAAAACTTCGGGTAGCGTTCGAGATGCAAATGAAGCTTTAATTTACGAGATGGCAGGGCTACCTGAGTTTTGATAAGATTGATTATGATTTCTGTTGTCTTCTCTAGGAATTTTCCAATAATTCCAAAAAATTTATTTGCTTTTTGATGTTGATGTGTCTTGAATATGTCTATTTAAGATTCTGTTCCTGCTTTGAGCAAGAGTCAGAAGATGGAAGGGCTGGTGTTCACTTCCACGTGTGCTGTTATTTTGTCTACATAGCATATTTTGGGTATCGTTGCAGGTCCTACAGTGGAGCAGCAGGGGGAAATGGCTCGAGCTGGTGGCAGGACCCTGGCAGCTCTACAGCCTGAGCAGGTGACAGAACAATATGGCCTCACTTGTTAGGCTTGTACGTGTGTGGCGAGCTGTACAACGCAGATTTATAGAACAAATGGGCCCCCTGGGACAAGAACCTCTTCTTCGTGTGCCTGAACCATCGCTGGGATTGTAGCGTGCTTAAAGAGATGAGAAAAACAGAAAGATAATGTACCTCGGGGCTATGAAGTAATTAATATGTGCTTTCATGTGGGATTTATAAATCTTTTAATGGCATTGAATATCTCACAGAAATGAATAGTGATCAGAGCTGCTGAAGAATTGACCGAAAAACTTCTTCCATTCACTCCTGTGAGTAGCGTGTGCCAAAGAGAGCTGTAGACAATCGGTTACTGCTCTGCAGCTGGGTAGGTGAAATGTGGCATGTGTTGTGAAGAAGATGAGATGGTCTTAAATGGAGAACATCATGGGTTTGGTGAAGAAGACTGGGCGTGGAAAGCAAGACGCTAAAAAGCAAAGTAAAGGTTGAAGTAGCGCTCCGCATGCATTTTTCAATGTGATCCAAGCTGGACAAATCAGCTGGTCCCAGGTATTCAGGGAGTTGAGATAGTGAGAGGATGTGGACAACATCAGCGGACTGAGAGGACCAGATGTCAAATGGCACGGACTTTTTGTAAGAATTTAGTTCAGAAATTGTTTTCTTTTTCAGAGAGCGGAGATTATTTATCGTCTTGCTGACTTGCTGACTGACCAGAGAGAAGAAATTCTTTTGGCAAACAAAAAGGACTTAGAAGAAGCTGAAAATAAAGGTAATATTTCAAGTTCATTCACGCTTTTAACCTGTCTCGGCTTTGAAGGAAATGAGCAGAACTATAATCTCCTGTCACCCAGGACTGGGTAGTGTGGCTGTTAGAGAGGAGTGAACCCAGGACCTTGAGAGCTTGTCGGTGTAAAGAGCATCAGCTTCCACAGTGACATAAAACAGACGCCTTCCTCGGAGAAGATACCGAGGCCTCGTGGAACGCTGAGCGGCGTGTTGTGAAAAACAAAACAACAGAAAAATAGCGCTCCATTTTGCTAAAGGAGACGTGCTTTAGAAACGGAATGTAACAAATGTCATCTCTGTTATGCACAGAGTGAATATTTCTGGGCCGGTTAAGATAATGTTTGGCCTCTGAGAGGAAGTCTGTCATCTCTGTACTTGAATTGATGCTCTCCTAAAAGAACCCTGTCTTCTTCTGGAAGGTTGTCTTTAGGTGGCTTGGATTGTACCCATTCTTCTGTGTTAGACTGATACATTCATTGAGCAGCTGGGATTGGGATGCGTATACATAGGGATGGCATTATGCGAAATGTAGGAAAATGACATACCGTGAATCGTAATACTTTGTGGAAGACTCCAGGTAACCTTTTTTTACTGACCAGAGTATGTGAGGTGAGACTGCTGGGTTAACTGACTGTCTGAACATGTTTTCTGACCAGAAAATTCAGGCACTTCTTGCCCAGTCTGAATACAAGTGCAGTGTGTGCATCTGTGCTTTGGGATTTCCATCTGTAAAATCAAAAGGTGAAGTTAGTGCCCAAACCTTCCAGAAATACTGACAGGGTAAACATTTGTAAGAAATTCAGACCTAGAACAGCGCTTGAAACAGGGCAAACCTTCTCCGTGGATATTGATGTTGCTTCATGTACAGGTCACCCGACCGCATTAAGTGAAAATGTGGTGATGGGTGAAATAATTCTCGCATTTCAGTGGTTTAATTGTGGCTACTGGACTCGGTGCTGGGCATTTTTCATTTCAGGTAGGTTTTTTGATAGGGTGTGGGAAAGACCTGAATTTTTCGGGGGTTCACCATTTGTTTAAGTCACTTTTGCTTGAACCTAGACAGGCCAATTTACCTCCAGCACAATTATTACTTTCTCTTAGGGAGATTGGCACTTCCTTTGTTGAAACGTCTTAGTCTGTCTACATCAAAGCTGAACAGCTTGGCTATTGGTCTGCGTCAGATTGCAGCGTCCTCACAGGACAGCGTCGGCCGTGTAATTCGGCGAACACGAATAGCAAAAGACCTGAATTTGGAGCAGGTGACGGTGCCTATTGGCGTCCTTCTCGTGATCTTTGAGTCCCGTCCTGACTGTCTTCCACAGGTACGTAAGGAGAGCGGATTACATCGCTGGGAATTCTTTAATGATGAAAGGGTGTTTCTGTTGGTGAGCAATTGGGAGGCTACGAGAAGTCTCGTCTCGAAGGACTCTCGCTTGGAGTCTTCGCAAACTGATTTTGTTGACATCTGTATTTTCCCCGCAGAGATATTCTCGGGACTTGCCCTTGCACTATTCGGAGTTATTCAGGCCCGTTTGTGGTCTGGTTTTGTGTGTGTGTGTGTGTGTGTGTGTGTGTGTGTATATTTTTTTTTTTTTTTTTTAATACATCTCGACATATGGAAGGAGTTCTCTTCTACTCAGATGGTGCAGTTCCTGCCTGTGTCTTATGAATGTATGTTCAGAGCCTAACTCGTGTCTTGGGAGACTCCAACCAATAAGCGCAGGTTTTACCTGTCCGTGCCACATACTGCTGAGCTGCAGGCTGGAATTAAACAGTAACCCTTTAATACAGATGCTGGTAATGAACTGTAACTGTTAGGGATACAAGATTAAAAAAAATATATATTAAAAAAAAGGCTGAGCACAGAAAGCACAGCGGTTCCAGGCTTTGGGTGATCTGTCCGGTACTGATACCGCTTGTGTGCGGTGAGGTGGAATGATTGTGTTGCCTCAGTTGCAGCAGGACAGGTGTGAGGAAGAATGGTGTTCTTAAGTGCTGAAGTTGCTGGAAAGGCTAGTGAGACTCTCAGATAGTGCCCCTGTAAGTGTCACTTCTCGTGTGCCAGGAATGAGGCAGGCATCTTACAGGCAAATACCTTCCTCTGCAGAGCCACGTGGGAATATTTCTGTGAGTACGTGCCTTTACAGCTCACAAAAGTGCGGGGGCCGAAACGACATTGCAGGGGCGACCTTGATCTTCTTTTGTAACTCCTGAGCAACTGTAGTAGATTTTAAAAAGAAAATACAAAAGCTTCATTATCAATACCAGTTTCTCCAACTAACATGAGATGTCTAGGAAGATGGATTGAGGAGCTCTCTAATACGTGAGCAGGCGTTTAAGGAGCAAGTGGTGAGTACAGGCGCTTTGAGAGGAAGCGAGACACGGTGGGTGGACAGCTTGGCACTCCATGCCTGAATTTTGTGAGTGGCCCCTCCCATTCCATACCGACAGGGAGCATGCCCTAGGTGAAGTTCCTGTGAAATGAAAAGGCACTATTAGACAGGAATAACCGGTCTGCTGTTATTAGCTCCTGGCTACTAGCTCTGTTCTTTATAAATAACTGCTGTGTTTCCTTGTTGAATTCTAGTCTGTCTTCCTGGACTTCAGCCCTGGTCTCTTGCCTTGTAGCCGATGTCTCCCTCTTTCTCTTCCCTTTTATCTTATCTTAAAAACGACAACAGACTGACTGTTGCTGGCTTTTCCCCCCACTTTGTTTTACAGACTTGGAATCTCTTCTCTTTGTGGTCGCTTTTCTTCCTGACGGCCCTCTGTCCTCGTACTCGCATCAAGTTTTATGGCGCAGCTTTGGAGGATCACCTTTTGATACCTCTGTGTCTGAATTGCGTGGTTTCTATCCTGTGCTATAGTCAATAGTAGGATGGTCTGTGAGTGCAGAGGGGCAGCTGCTTCTTCTTAGTTTACGGCTGTATCTCATGCTTGTTTGGGTGAGCGATTACAGAGGAACTTTGACTTTGCCCTGGAAGAGAGTGCTCTCCATTTGCTCCCTGGAGAGAGCCTGCTCAGTTAGGTCAGTCTTGAGTTTCAGTATGGGTGAAATGATTGCAGGTTACCGGTTAAGATTTAATAAGCTTTTAAGGAGCGTATACAAATCGCACGTTTGCCTCTAATACTTAGCCAAATTGCGAACATCTTTCACAAACTGCTTCCTATGGATTCCACCAAATTCAGTTTCCACTCTGAAGTACAGTCGTGCCCTTCTTTGAAGGGACCGAATGGTTTTCACACCTCTTACCTTCTCCTTTTAATCAGACGGTGGTTGTTTTGTTTTGGGGTTTTTTTTGTTCGTTTGGGTTTTCTTTGTTTTGGGTTTTTTGGGGGTTTTTTTGGTCTTAATTCTCGATTTTTATTTGCATTTTTTTCAAATCGGTTCATAACAATTTGTTTAATCTTATGCCTGCAGAGTGGAATTCTGTATTTACATTAGCTTTCCTTTGCGATACTGACCTGTGGAGAGGCGAGGCAGATATGTACAAAATACTTTCCAGAGACAATCAGACTGCTTTTTAGTGTCTTACTTTTATAAATTAGAAAGACAAACAATATCTGTGTAAGGTAAGGTTCCTAGATTATTATACTTCTGTGTATTTTTTCTGAAGTATTTCCTCTTTTTCGATATTATTTTCAAATTGGTGACAGGAGGACGAGGTAGAATATCAAACATTGTGATTTGTCACTATCCATTTCATATTAGAAGGGGAAAGTAGGCGATCTGAGATGTATTGGATGGGTTTAAGATTTTTATGTATAAATTAGCATCTAAAGTGTGCCACTGAGCTGCTGCTCGTTAGGCATGAGCTCGGCTAATTACGGCATCCGTGTCTAATGAGTTCAAGTGCGGCGAGGATCCATACAGATGATGACGATACAGGTCATCTTTGCCAGAAGATAGTAATAATAAACATTACTATATATAATAAAAAGTGCGGTAAAATAACTTAAAATTCTTAATTTGTGTAGTCTAAAAGATTCCGTAGAGGAGATGATTTTGTTTTCTAAAGGAGTTACGCTATTTCTTTTCAGGTGGGTGGACAGACTGTGAGGCCAGTGCAAATGGGATTGGTGTGAGGAAGATAAAAAGGGATATGAAAGTAAAATAAGTCCGGGAAGAGAGCTTTATTGCATCTGACATACTGCTGGGTAAAAAAGAACAAAAAACTGGAACAAGCAATGAAAAACCTACTACCACACCCCTGTTAAAGAGGTTTTCAATTTAGTGGGGAAAACAGCAATTAGAACCAGTGTCTAGAGACACTGGAGAATTAGGTGTATGTTTTGAACAGCAGAAGTGACTTTTTATCTAACTGCCAGAAAGTAGTGGTTTCTTCAGAGTATTTTATGGAAATATGGTTGATTTGTGCTGCTGGACTCAAATGAGTGAAATTTGGCACCTTACCAGAAAAGCAACCGTATCAGTCTGTTCCTTTTGGTGATAAACACGAAAGCAAAGAGATGCAGGTGGTGCTGGACCTATTGTGTAGAAGGGCTTTTTTTCCCCCACACTTAAGGCGAGTGTTGTCTTTTGATGACTTTTATTTTAGACAGCACAATGAAAATGTTCTTCCCGATTACAGGAAGAGCTTATTAGCCACTTTCTTCCGGAATGGTTAGGGACGAGAGTCCTTGCACCTAAAGTTCCTCTCCTTGGGGTGATTGCCCATGCAACTACCCAGTTCATACCGGAGTCTACATCCAGGGTTTCCTCTGAATTGTCCACTGCAGCCTCCCCTTGGCAACAGTACAATGAAAACTTAAGCTTGTTCCTGAAACGCTAGCACGTTTCATCTCCGGAGTTAAATGTGCCGTTACTTGTAATTATTTTTTGCGTGCCATAAAATGAAAACTGTAGATTAATACTGAGTTAATTGAGAAGATTGAAAGTCCGGTTCTTAATCCGTTTTGTGGGTGTTATTCCGACAGAGGAGACAGACTACTTTTCTCTGCCTTAATAAATTATTTTCTGACAGGTGTCTGCTTTGGCCATAGCCAGTGGAAATGGCTTGCTGCTTAAAGGAGGGAAAGAGGCGGCACATAGCAATCAAATCCTTCATCATCTGGCACAAGAAGCACTCTCCATTCACGGAGTCAAAGATGCAGTGCAACTAGTAAGTGCCTAGAATTAAATCAAGTTCTTTGCTATGGTATGGATAAAAAGCATGGACAGAAACTAAGTGTTCAAAGTATAGACTGTTTGTATTGCAACTACCGCAGGTGAACACGAGAGAGGAAGTAGAAGATCTCTGCCGTTTGGATAAACTGATAGATCTAATTATTCCACGTGGTTCATCACAGCTAGTCAGAAATATCCAGAAAGCTGCAAAGGGAATCCCGGTGATGGGACACAGTGAAGGGATATGTCATGTGTATGTGGACACGGATGCCAGTGTCGAGAAGGTCACGCGAATAAGTAAGCTGTGAGAGGGTAACTTGAATCTCTTGGGTGTAATTGAACTTGGGTTTTGGAGTATGAAATATGGTTATGGTAACTGATAATTCATATGCTGTTCAAAGTCTTTGTCATAAACATTATGTAACCAATTATCTACTCTTAAATCTCAGTCAGAGACTCGAAGTGTGAATACCCTGCTGCCTGTAATGCTCTGGAAACACTATTAATTCATCGAGACTTGCTGAGAACCCCGTTGTTTGATCAGATCATAGACATGTTAAGAGTAGAACAGGTAAGGCATTGATACTTGTGTTTGTTTTGTGGATTTTTTTCCTGACATTTTAGAGGTATTTGGTCTGGCTGGTATAGCCTTGTGAAGCGTTAAGCCATCATAAAACTGAAGTTATCCATATGTCTCTTTGTACATGTAATTTAGAGAACTTTCTCTGCTTCTTAACACAAGCCCAAGTGTTTCTGTATAGATTATCTGAAAGCAGCTTCCATAGGACAGCTACGTGCCATTTTTGGGATAGAAATGCTTCCTTTTACACGACAAAAATCATAATCTGCCTTAGAAGAGCATAAACATAACCCTTTCTCTACCCTTCTTAATTCTGACTTAATTGCTGTTAACCTCCCAGATGGAAAGGCTCTTCTTTTTGATTCTATTCATTTAGCTTCTTACTCAAGTGAATTCCCTTTCCGTTTTTCTCCTTTCTGAATTTGCTTCATCCACGTTTTGTTAAACCTTTTCTGTTTCGTGCCCCTTATCCCCACCTGTTTTCCCTCCTAGTATGTCAAAGGAACGGCAAAAGGGCAGTATATTAAATGGTCGTCTTGACGTGGGTAGTGTTTTGACAGTAAAGGCGGCAAAGGTGCATCAGGAGACGGATATCCACGAAGTGATGCGAGTTGCACCACAAAGTGATGCGAGTTGCACGTAGATCAAGTATTTTCACACAGCATTATGTATTTGGCAAATCGAGTCGTGTACAGGCAGTGATCGGTGGGGGTACAATAGAGCGGACATAGGTTCTGACGGCGTCGAAAGGGTCATAGTAAAAGAAGCTGATAGGTAGTCGGGAGCAAGTCCTCGCTTAATGGATTTTTTTTTTTTTTTAAGTTTTGTTTGGTTGTTTCTTGGGAAGGGTAGAGTAAAGGGTAATCTTTGGATGTTGGATGGGAGGAATATGAGGACTAGTGCATTTTGACCACCACCCACCCAGCTGTGAATGGGGGTGGGGTGGGGTGGTAGTATGTTACCTCTGTCTAATCTGACCTAATGCCAAGAAGCACGCAAATATTGGGCAGGATTATGCAATTAATTTATAATTGCACAATAAAATCCTGTTTTACAAATAATATCTTAAAAGCCCTATAAATTTTTCAGACTTAGGCCTTATTTCTCATTTATGTTTGTATTATGAAAATTTCCCATGTTTCATTTGCATGGGGATTTCTCTGCTGTATCAGTTCTAAATGGTTTCTCATAGTTTAGGTGTCTTTGCTGCTCTAGTGAAACTCAGAGGTTGGTAATGCATTAGATCTTCTTTATAACAAATTTAAAATATCTGTTTTCTTTTTTTGGACTCGGCGACTCCTTTGCATCTCAAGCACATGCTTCAGAGAGGGCTGGTGTCAGTTTACAAAACAAAACAGTAAAAGCTGTTCAAGATCTTAAGTCTTGTGTAGGTGCAAACTTGGAAGCATTCCTGTAGTTATTCTGTGCACTGTAGTTGCTTTCTCAAAACAAGGTCTGGGTGCAATATTGTAGCTGTTTTTCCAGCGTAGCGTTGTACTGTCCTCCCGCCTGATCGCTTTCTAGGCGATGCGATTGCTTTAAATAATCCAAAGTGAGTCCTGAACTAGGAGCGCTAGGCTGAACTAGGTAGGTAGCCAACATAGCATGTCAGCTGTTGCACCTTGTGTTGCTAGTTCTCCAGCCTGCTAGGTTTCCCAAAGTGTAGGCTTATTTTTCTTACGTTGCATGAAATGAATGTTTGATTCACAAATGTTGTGGGTTAAACCCTGTCGGCAGCTAAGCACCATCCAGCTGCTTGCTCACTCTTCCCTGCCCAAGTAGTAGGATGGAGAGAGAGAATAACAGGAGCAAAATCAAGAAACCCGGTCAATTAAAAGATAGTTTTATAAGCAAAGGAAAGAGGAAGAAGAAAAGGGAAGGGGGGGGGGGGAACCCAAACCAACCAACTCCCAAAACCCACACAAGTGAGGCAAAGCTAATTACTCAGCATCTGCCGCAAGTAGACCAATGCCCAGCCAGTTTCCAAGCAATGCCTACCTTCTTCATAACCCTCCTCCCCTCGGTTTGCCTTACTGCATGTGACATTATGTGGCACTTTGGACAGTTCAGGTCAGCTGTTCGTGGTTGTGTCACCTCTCAACTTCCCGCATGCTCCCAACTTTAGAATCATAGATTCATTAAGGTAGGAAAAGACCTCTAAGATCATCAAGTCCAACCATCAACCCAGTGTTACCATGACCGCTAAGCCATGTCCTGAAGTGCCACATCTACGTGATTTTTTGAACCCCTCCAGGGATGGTGACTCCACCGCTTCTGTGGGCAGCCCGTTCCAGTGCTTTACCGCTCTTTCAGTATAGATTTTTTTTTTTTTCCTAATGTAAATCTCCCCTGGCGCAACTTAAGCCCGATTCCTCCTGTCCTATCACTAGTTACTTAGGAGAAGAGACCAACACCCACCTCACTACAACCTCCTTTCGGGGAGTTGTAGAGAGCAATAAGGTCTCCCCTCAGCCTCCTCTTCTCCGAACTAAACAATCCCACTTCCCTCAGCCACTCTTCGTAAGACACGTACTCCAGACCCCTCAACAGCTTTGTTGCCCTTCTCTGGACCTGCTTCTTCCTGCTAGGGGGATAGAGTCAGGAAAAAAAAGAGAACCTTGGCACTGCATGAGCTCTGTTCAGCAACAGCCAAAACATCGGTGTATTCAACACTGTTTTAGTCACAAGTTCAAAATGTAGGGCTGCTGTGAAGAAAATTAGCTCCCTCCCACACGGAATAGGAGAAGACAAGCTTTCATGTGGAAGGGATTGGTATGGTTAGCAGCACAAAACGTTTCTGGTATTGCAGGTGAAGATTCACGCTGGCCCAAAGTTTGCATCTTACTTGACATTCAGCCCTTCAGAAGTGAAATCTCTCCGGACAGAATACGGGGACCTGGAGTGCTGCATTGAGGTGGTGGACAGTGTCCAAGAGGCTGTTGAACATATCCACAAGTATGGAAGTTCTCACACGGATGTTATCATCACAGAGAATGGTTGGTGATCGCTCTGCTGCCTTCAGCTACCAATTGGGGTTCGCTGCCAGGTTTTGGTGTTAGTGTAACTGCTTACTTTACAGTTGTTCTTCTCTTGGGTTTGTAGTGGGCATAACCAGCTGGAAGTCTGTGAGCTGAGTGTGCCTACAGTCCTGTTTAGCTCAGAGAAAACATGTTGTCTGGTCCTTACTCCAGAATGGTAAGGGATGTCCGTGTGCCATTGGACGATGGCAAGTCAGCACGTGCTTTTGCCAGGCATATTGCTTTGTGCAGAGTCACTGCATCAGAGCATTTTGCAGGAACGCCTCCTGAATCCTGGAGATGCTCTTAGGCCTCTGAAGGCTGATGAGGTGAGTTTCTATAGAACTTAAATAGGGAAGGAATAGGGATTGTAGGAAAGATCAGACTTTATCCCCTTTGTCTTCCCATGTCATTTTTGTATCTTGCAAACAAGGACCGCAAATGTTTTTCCCCAAACTCTCCTAGTCCTTTACCTTCCCACTTCTGCATCCCTACTATAAAAGCTGCATTTATATCAATTTGCAAGTTCTTGCCTTCTTCTTGTGAGCTTTATGCAGCTCTGTGCTGCTCCCATCCCTAGCACCTGTCCTGCATGCAGTTTGAACAGCGTGCCAGTTCAAAACCTAGCTAGAGCTGTGCCCAGCCAAAGGTTGCCTCTCCAACCAAGCCAAACCCGGAACTCCTGAGGATCAGCAGCAGTAAGTTTGTGTTGATCTGCAGCCAATCAGCGTGCGAGTCAAAAGCGGGTTTTTCTTTCTGTACCTCCTGTTCAGTTGAAATGAGTGCCACTAAAAGACGTGCATTTGATACCGTAACGTGCTGCCACGGGACTTGCTGCGCTAGTAATTTTCTAGGGAGCCTACTCGAATTAGAGCTGATCTCTAATGTTCACCTTGTTGCTATGGGTCACCGGCCTGCAGAGAACAGAATCCTTCAAAGGACTAAGACTTGCATAACTCTGCTTGAGCTTGCTCAGGTCTTGCATGTTCCATGTTAAACCGGGTCAGTTAGCGGGTTTCATGTGGTATTTCTGCATTGTACTTCCCAAGTATTTCCTTCACATAGCTATTCAGTTAAGAATTTTTTGCGATCTGGAACATTGCCGTGTATGAGATTAATGGAGCGCCGACTCCATAGTTTGTCTCCATTTGACTGCAAAATGTTGTTTGGGACATCTGTCCTTTCTCCCTAGTCATACGTCTGTCCCCGTTTTCAGGTTCTAGACTGGGTGTATTTCAAATTAGACATCTTTTTGCTTTCTTCTAATCTTTTCAAGCTTCTTGTACTATTTGCAGCTGCGTCTACTGGATAAACATGCTAGGAAGGTATAAAATAACGTGTCTTAGCCCAGGCTGTGTCAATGCTCTCTGATCAGGTTGCATGTGAAAGTCATAATGTTACATCCGTTTGCTCTATTATGTTCTGTTTATTGAAATGCACGTACATTCTTCATGTACTGGATTTTCTTTTCCTCTTTGCCTCCTCCCCAGAGAAAACAGCAGAGCTCTTCCTCCAGCATGTGGACAGCGCTTGTGTTTTCTGGAATGCCAGTACCCGATTCTCTGACGGCTATAGATTTGGACTTGGTAAGAGAGAAGATACTGCCACGATGTGACTGCAGGATTTGCTGTTGTGTGAAGTGTGGTGCTCTGAATCCTGGAAGACGGGATTAGCCTCTGATCTTATTGTCTAAGGTTTTCAGGAAAGGTACCACAGGAAAAGTTGAAGCCTAGACATTTCATCCACACAGAACAGCAGATAGTTGAATATCTGTTTCCTGCTAATACTGCTGTGCAGACTACATAGATTAATTTAGCAGCAGGGAGCAGAGATGTTTTGGAACCTTTTAAACTCCATTCAATCAGAGTAACGTATGCTGCGTGCATGTAATGATATAACAATGCAGCGCAGCATCTGAAATGGGTGGACACTTTTGTTTATGTAATGCCATGCTTTGTTCCTGCTGAGCAGACTGAGCCGCTGTCCAGTGTGATGGTCCTGCAGCGTTGAGGAGTGAAAGGCAGGAGACAAAGTGAATAATATCACTTGCCTAAATAAACTGCTGCACCTACTGTGAATTGCAGAAAGCGAGAGAAACATTCTTTCCTGAGGCAGAAACTCAGAAATCTCCATAGCAGGCTATTACTGTGTCATTTGGAACATTCACTGTTCCATGCGATTAAAAAATTCTAGCTGGGGTCTTGCAATACCGCCTTGATGTGATAAAAAAGGACATAGGACTACAATTATGACCAATTTAGCTATGTCAGAGATACCTCTCTCTCTTGCATTTTTCTCTCTAAAAGTAACTCTGTAGCAGCCAGAAGTATAAACATTACAATTTATAATGTAATAGTTAAGCCTCTCTAACTTTGAAGTCAGGTAAATGTAACTTCTGGCATTTGAAGAAGAGCAGAGAAAGATCATCACCCAAAGGCAGGGAGCTGTTTATATAAAGGAGCAAAAATGCTTAGTATGAAGTGAATGTCTTTGGAGGATCAGCTGCCTTAATTTTGTGTTTCCTGCAGGTGCTGAAGTGGGAATTAGTACTTCGCGTATCCATGCGCGTGGACCAGTGGGAATTGAAGGACTCTTAACTACGAAGTGGTTGCTGAGGGGGGACAATCATGTCGTATCTGACTTCTCAGAGCACGGGAGCATGAAGTATCTTCATGAAAGCCTCCCTCTCCCTCAGAGAAATGTTGACTAAGAACATCGGGGCAGGGGGGAAAGCCCAGAGGTATAAGTATTTCCTGAACGTGTTCAGGCTTCAGGACATTCTTTGGGGAGGGAGTTTGTTTTCCATTTCAGGAGCACTGTTCTGTGCAGTTGCTGCACAGTACAATGAATATGAAATGATCCCCTCTGTGAGATTTTTTATTATTATTATTGGTTTCTGTCCCCTTCTGCCTCTTTCTGTTTGCTTAGATAGTATCTGCAAACTGATCTCACTTTTCCAAGGGGCAAAATTCTTCAAAACATACAGGTAAATGGGGGGGGGGGGAATCTGCTGCTTTGGTTTGGGGGGTTTTTTTGTTTGTTTTTTTTTTTTTAAATCCCAGCACTTCCTATAGCAAATATGCCTGGTGGTGGAGCATAGGTTTGGTTTGGGTTTTTTTTGGTTTATTTTTATTTTTTCCATAATTCTTTGTTTTATTCAAATATCTTTTCTGAGGAACAAACTTCAGAGGGAGTTTTTCTTCAGTCTTAGGATACAGCAGCTCTTGAAAGCTGGAAAGCTTTACAGTTAGTTTCTTTGTATTTGAACACCCTTTTCATAAGGGAATAGATGTTCCAAATGCATAGTAAGCTTTTGACCAAGAAACCCTCTATCTGATTTCTTTGTATTGTTGACTATTGTAGATAAATAACAAAATTCACATAGTAGATGGTGGTGTTACCTTTTTTTTTTTTTGTGCTGAAGGTATATTTTTCTTTGGCTTTTATATAAAACTTAACCTTCTGTTACTCCTCCTCTGAAAGCAATAATACTGCAACATTGGCTTCTCCTGAATAAAGCTCTGAAGAAATGCTGCCTTTGGTGCACTGCGAGTGGGTTCATACGTGCACCCTGTGACAAGGTGCGAGGTGCAGCTCTCCCTCGATCGTGGTGAGGCACAGCTGGCAGCCTTGATGCTCCCCCAGCCACTCTCAGCTCTGCGCTATGTCCCTCGTGCAGCCATATGGCAGCGTGCCCTGCTTTCTCGCACACCGTGGCGCAGTTGCACTGAAGGATGTCTCGAGCGCGCGCTCGCGAGCTGGCTGCGCTGCAAGCTCTGGAGTGGGACTGGTCTGGTACCGCGCCACGAGGGTGCCCTTTCCTTTTCTGCCTGCTTCTCCGGCCACCGATGAAGCTCCTTCTCCTGTGCCAGGGGTGGCTGGCACAGGCACGGTGCTAAGGATCCCATTCTGGCTCACCCCTCTCTCCTGGCCCACACCTGTGCAGTGCGGCAGGGTGCGGAGCACCTTTTCTCTCCCTGCAGATGCTGAGGACCCGTGGCCCACGGAGCCTGGCCGACATTTTGCCAAAGGACCGGTGGTTACCGTAAAAAAAAAACAAACGCACAAATGTCCCACGTGGAGCCTGTCCAGGCTCCCCGAGACCGGTTGCCCCATTGCTGGTGCACGCGCAATTCTGAGAAATCTATTTGCCAGTATTCCCCTAGTGTTGTACCAAATTTTACATTTCCTCCAATCGCCTTTCTTTCGATTTTTGAATTATTAGCGCAACACGTGGGACATTTTTTTACTATCGTATCTGCAATTCTTTGCATTTTTGGTACAACGCTTCCTAGCTTTCAAAACTAACGCGTCAAATCCCGTGTGAGATTCTTGGAGTAACCTTTTTAATGCAAACTCCGTCGTTCTTTCAGGACCAAGATGTTGTTTCCTTTTCTATCATTTGTCATAATTGTCAGAACCAATGAATAAGTTGTCCACACGTTGCAACAGATTTTTTCGTGAGTTACTGCTCTGGTCATCTCCCGGTGAAGTTCCCTTTCTTGTGCCCCCCCACCCCCCCCCCCCCCCCCCCCCCCCCCCCCC
>JANIJG010019459.1:0-26071 GCA_024611175.1 Megaceryle torquata
AATATTTTAATTATATATAATAATATTTTTATTATATATAATACATAAATCATTATAACACTAAATACCAGTAAACCATTGAGCTACGTTTTATTGCAGAAGTTGATTGGAACTTCCTAAACATTTTAAGCCTATGCCTTAATAAGAAACGTCTTCATTTAAAGCTGTGAGGTTATTATTGGAAGGATAATTTTTATTTTGTACTAGTTATTGTGGAATATTTTTCTAAGTAAAAGGATGTAACAAAGCAAAAAGTAAATTGTTAGTTCTAAATATTTTGATTAATAATTGGTGAATCAGAAAAGATGTGAAGTAATTAGCCATTTTAAGACTATTTAGTATTTTAGAAAGATAGATGAATTTTTGTTGTTCATTTGTCCAGTATTGACTGCTCAGTTGCTGACATTAAGCAGTTATTAGACATTCAACAAGGTTTTGAGCGACAAAACTTACAGAAGATCCAGTAGTGTTTTAATCTGTCTTCCTAAAGGTCTCATACACATATTTAAAAAACCCAAATATGTTTTCCTGGTACAAGAGACAGGTGCTTTAGCATCACCAACTGTAATAATATTTTTACATATCTAAAAGGAGACATGAATATGTCTGGGCATGAATGGGACACCCCTGTTTTGTGGTTCTAATAATAAATATAATAAATGTAGATGCTTCATATCTTTTTTTCTGGCATTAAGGATTTCTTCCATACTCTGTTATATCCCTGCAGTAAAAATTCCTACATAGACATAGATGTGATAATCATAATCATATGTTCATGATAAAGTGACAGGGCTACTGTTGGAAGGCATCCTGCAATTCAGGGCATATGATCACAGCTGATAAAACTTTAGTCTTGGCCTGGAAAAAAAATTAACAATATTTGTTACATAGAATAACTCTAACAAGATCAGATATAAAGCAGGAAAGGAATTAACCTGAGGAAATAGGTTAGTTCTCTGGGTGACTGTTTATTATCTCTGCCTTAAAGGACAAGACTAATACCCTGAAGAGAAACCTGTTCGACTGGGAAAGTCAAATAAGTATTCTCTGAATTTGGAGTTCTTATTCCTTTTAGAAGGAATAGCCAATTCTATATTCTTCAGATCAAATGTAGATTTTAATTTTTTTTTTTTAAGTTATCAACTGTGGAAGCAGGAAAGCTTGAGAAATCCAGTCTGTCTGCCAGCAGAGGAAGACTGTGAGCTAGACAGTGAGAAGAAAATTCAGCTTAGTTAGTCTTGTCAGATAAATGTAAAAATTAACGTGTTCTCCATCAGAGTGAGCAAGAAAATATTGTTTGTTTGTTAGGGTGATTTTTCATTATGAATTCATACAGAAAATTCATTATTAGCTCAGGAGAAGCTGAAGTAAATGTCAAAAATCTTGAGTTATAAAAAGCCTGTTGCTTGTCATCAAGTTCTACAATACATAGCAGCAAAACTTGGCTTTTCACATGAGTTTTTTTTAAGTGCTGTATGTGGGCTAAAAGCTCTTCCCCTAAGAATCCTCTTCTTTTGTCATAAAAATATAATGTGTTGAAAGGAATACTACTTTTTCCAAGCTAAGGAGAAAATGGTCACGCCTGAGGGCATTAATGGATCAGCATGTCAAGTTTCCCTGTTTTATTACTAAACTGAACTTGATCAGCAATTTCAGGCTTTCTTTTAAGTTGTGAAAGAATCGTGTAGATTTGTATTTAGAATCTCTTTTTGAACTAAAATTTAAGTTGGTGTTAATAGGGACATCTAATGAGATAAAACAAACCAGTTGTTAAGCTGGTTATAAGTCCTAAATTGTGAGGCAGATACTTGGTGCATCAACAGTGAGCAAAGGTCTACCTAAGTCATGCTATCAGGCTTTGACCTTTACCTTTTACATGATGATGCTGGTTTTGGCTGGGAGACTTACTTTTCTTCATAGTAGCTGGTACAGTGCTATGTTATGGATTTGTGCTGGAAACAGTGTTAATAACACAGTTATTGCTGAGTGGTGCTTACAGAGGGTCACACCATTTCTGCTTCTTACACCACCCCACCAGAAAGTAGGGTGGAGGTGCACAAGAAGTTGGGGGGGGAAACATCCAGGAGAGCTGACCCCAGCTGACCAAAGGGATATTCCAGACCATATGGCAATAGTATGACTAAGCATATAAAGCTTGGGGGAGAAGATGGAAAGGGGGAATGTTTAGAATGATGGCATTTGTCTTCCCAAGTAACCATTACATGGGATAGAGCCCAACTTTTCTGGATATTGATGAACGCCTCCTGTGAATGAATTCCTTGCTTTGATTTGCTTTCACATGCAGCTTTTACTTTACCTATTAAGCTACCTTTATCTCAGCCCATGATTTTTCTCATTTTTACCCTTCTGATGTTCTGCCCCTCTACACCAGGGGAGACTGAACAAGTGCCTGTGTGGTACTTAGTTGCAAGCTGGATTAAACCAAGCCAATTACTTATATTCTCTACATAACTTTGTATTTGTTCTAATCAGTGGGCCTGAGGATACTCAAACAGAGCCAAACAAGCTGTTAAAAACCAACCCTTAACTTAAAAGATCTGTTTAAAACCTCTTTAAGATGTTTTAAGCCTCTTAAAAAATTATCAGAGGGCTGGAACACCTGCCCTAAAGACACGCTGAGTGAGTTGGGGTTGTTCAGCCTGGAGAAAAGAAGGCTTCATGAAGACCTTATTGCAGCCTTCCAATACTTAAAGGATGCCTACAGGAAAGCTGAGGAGGGACTTTTACAAGGCCTTGTAATGATAAGATGAAGGGTAATGGCTTCAAACTGCAAGAGGGTGGATTCAGATTAGAAATTGGGAAGTTCTTCACTGTGAGGTTGATGAGATTCTGGAAGAGTTTGCCCAGGGAAGTTGTGGTTTCTCCATGACTGGATGTGTTCAAGACCAGGTTTGATGGGACTTTGAGTGAGCTGGTCTAGTGGAAGGTGTCCCTTCCCATGGCAGGAGGATTGAAACTAGATAATCCCTTCCAACCCAAATCATTCTATGATTCTTTAAGTCTAACTGTTTCTCCCGGCCATTAATTAGTCTTGGCATAGGCAAATTGTCCACTTTGTACCTGAATATCTAAGAGATGAGCTAGGGATTAGACCCATAGGATGTAATAAGAAAACATGAATTTTCTTCACTCTGGAAGAATCTTTATTTCTGGTTTGATAGTTTCATGGCTGCAGTTAGTTGCTGTGTAAGTAGGGATTGCTTGGCATAATGTAGTTCTCTATTCTGCAGCTAGGATTAGGCTACAAGTTTGGGTTAGACGTGATTCAATTAGAGAATATTGTTGCTGAAACATAGCTGGACTCTAAATGAGGTAGATAAAGAAAAAAGAAAAAAAAAAGCTGAAAATTTTCACCAACATGGCTTCTTTGTTTATGTTAGCAAATTATGCTTGTCAGCGTCCTTGACTTTTGGGTAGTTCAAGTCTTTTACAGAAGATTACTAAAAAGATATATATGGTTTGAGTTGAAGGAGATGTTTGGACTACCTTTTGGATTACTGTTGAAACCTTCCCCCAGGATATACTCATTTTTACACTTTCTGGACATGACTAGACTAAAGCTAGGCCTGTAATTAATTTCAGACCTTGTTTCTGTAGAGACTAGTTATAAAGTCTAGTGCCTGGTCTGAGATATCTGTTATGTTTGGCAGTCTGTTATTGACTGCATTATGATGGGCCTGCCTCACAGCTGTCTTCAGCCTGAGACTGCTAAGATGTCTTTGCTAAGACTTAAGTCTAGAGTGAATCTGAGGTTGTGGGTGAGGTCATTAGGAAGGAGGAAGGAAAAGGGACTTAATAGAAATTGGCAGTATGTAGTATTGAATAATATTCTGAACCTTTGGATATACAATCAAAAAAGTAGCATTCAGTAACCTAAGGAAAAGATCTTTAATAACTATTTTTTGCTTAAATCAAAGTAATGTTTTTCACTATTACGTTGCTCATTTAATTTATAGAATAAGATGAATATGGCAGCGGATCTTTCAAGTAATCTAACAAAAACTGCTTGTCCATTTTGGGAACTTAAACAGAGTAATGAGTTTGGGGTTTGTATATTATTTACATTTTTATAACTTTTAAGTATCTTTATCTAGAAATATTTTTTGCTTCTTGATGTGGGTTGTTAATTCAAAACATCAGTTATAATGACTGAATTTTCTGCAGCAGGTTCTCAAATTAATTTTTGTCATTCAAACAGATAAAGGCTGAGGAAGAAAACAATCAATGCTTGACAGATTATGGCTGATCTGTGACACAATGGATCTTTTTGAAAAGAGTAAGTTTTGTTAAAAGCCATTCTTTAAATCTGTGTATATATACTCAACGTAATTATTTGCATCTACAGAAGCATGTCAGTTTAGTGGTGAACACTTCCATATCTATGCAGAGCTAAACACCATTCTTCAAATTAATATTTTGTGGCCTTACTGAAGATACTGTACTAAAAGATCAGTCAGCATTCCCACTGTAACATTACTTTCCAAGAGTCTGGTGGCTCACTACAAAAGTTTCTGTCTGAGCTTTAGGTCAGTAGAATAATCCTGGGCTAGTGCCCTGAAGAAGTTAGCTGCCACTTTACAGAATTATACGCTGGTATTTTCTGTGTCTAAAATCAGGCTTGATTTTTTTTTTCCTCTTTCATTTTTCTGAAGTCAGTATAGACACTGATAATGTTGAGTGTGGTCTAGATGATGGTGACTTTCTCAATACTTTATAAAGG
The DNA here is from genome assembly GCA_024611175.1 of Megaceryle torquata. Lineage (NCBI taxonomy): Eukaryota > Metazoa > Chordata > Aves > Coraciiformes > Cerylidae > Megaceryle > Megaceryle torquata. The sequence continues at coordinate 4,742 of JANIJG010019459.1, forward strand.
GAGACTTCCTAAAGGAAAGAACAGAGTTCGTCTTAACCCTTCTTGAGAAACCTTAATTTTTAAACTAAGTTGGTATGACTTGTAAGGTCTTTTGCTCAAATTAATTCTGAATTAATTCAAATTACAGTTGTCACATTTATGTTGTGTTCAGTTCTGGAGTTTCATACTGAAGACCTTCTAATGCAGGTCATCTTAACCATGCTTAAGGTTAATTTTGGTCAAGATATTTTGAGCTTCTCAAATATTTCTACTTAAATTATTAAATTAGATTAATTGAAACTTGGTAATAAATGGAGTCACCTGGTACTTGGGAAGTTTTATTTGTGCAGCTTTACACTATTTAAAATCATACTAATTTTAATGGAAATAATATTTATCATTTTTATAGGATATTCCATTTCAAAGGAGCTAACTACTTTATATTCTTTGCCTTATAAATGACATGCCTTTTTCACTAATGAAATTCAGTCTGACTATGTAGCACTACGAAAGACAAAGATTTTTTCCCTTTTTCATTTTTTATGCTGCTGGTCATACTTTTTAAGAGTGGAATTAGATTTTCTGGAGGCACATATATATGTCTGTATAGCACAGCACTGATATTAACAGAAATATGTGAGAGTTGCACTAATCAGTGGAATATTGATTACTGTAGGACAATCTAAGAGCACAAAACAGAAGAAAAAATCATTTGGTCATTATTACTGAAAAAAAATCTTGAAATAAGTTGGGGAACGTAGAGTGATTTTCTGGGGGGGTTAGGGGACTTTTGGAAGGGGTAGATACAGGAATGACTGAAAATCGAAGAATCCTCTAGATGACTGTGATGATGCATGACAAGGAGAGTGAATGAACCATTTAGGAATTCTTTTGCACTTTAGAGAAACTAGGAAGGATGTGATCTATGGTAACCTTTTGTTTGATGGGTTTTTATTTAGCTGAAGTAGTTGTAGAGACTGAGGGGAAAAAAATACAAACTGTTAAAGTTTGTTTGATTTTTTTTTTTTTTCTCCATCACATTTCTCTCTCTCTTTTTTTTTTTTTTTTTTTTTTTTTTTTTTTTTTCTCCACCAAGAATTATTTCCATTATTTCCCTTTCCCTCTTGGTGAATATTTTTGAAAGTGAATTTGAATGTTCTTGTTTTGGCACACCAAACTGAAGATTTCTGTATTGTGGTTGATATGAGCATAGTGACTACATTCTACTCTTGTAACTTTCCAACATGTAACCATTATATACTTGCAGGTGAAGATTTAGAAACCACAAGCTATGTCCCTGTGAAAATAAAGTTGCAGAAGACCCAAAATGTCCCTGACATCTGGGTTTTAAGTGTTTGTATTAACATGTCCAGATTTGGAAGAAAGGCTCAAGAAATATTTTTAGGGAATGTTTTAGGATAAATATTCTGTGATTTGGTAACAGAAGACACACTGCAGTAGACCTAATGTTTTCCATTCTCAAATAATACTCTATTTAACTTTTGCCTTGTTGGAATCCAGTGATGATCTCATTGCTTTTCAATTATGAAGAAAACTTAAATATTTAATTTAAAGGAATGATTAGTAATTTTTCATGAGTTGGAAAGATGACTTGCAACTCAGGTAATTTAAGCCATGCAATCAAGTTTTATTTGCCTTTTTGCATATCCTTGTAGTGAATACTATGGATATTTTGTCATGTGGCAATAATGTATCATCATGTTTAATGAATATGTTTTTTTCCATGTATGTTTCTGCTGTAGAATAAGAAACTGTCAGGAATGAAAAGCATCACCATACTCTCTCTGCATGATGTGCACTTTTTTTGAAGAAGAAATAAATCCTAGTCATCTTGACAATGACTATGACAAAATGTAGCATAGTAGTATGTCAGTAGTTGCTAAAAGCATTAACATTTTTAAATTCTTTTAGCTACTCTTCCTCAAACCTTTGAATTACAAATTTATGCCTTCATTCCTTTAGCTTCTCAGATTATTTCTAAAAAGGGAAAGTTTCATGTGTAATGATGATTGTTAGAATGTATTATAAATGCTATATATCTCATATATATATATAAAATAATAGCTTATTATGGCATACCTAGTATAAATCAGTGATCTTTGCCATTACATGTCACACAAACATACATATGTACATATGTATTTACAGTTGTATCTAAAAATACTAGAAAAAGCTAGGAAGTAAATTAAAACCTAAGGAATCCGGCTCATGTATTAACCTTACCCATAGTGAGCCATAACCACAGAAATTAGGAGAGTTGCTTAATATTATCATGAGAGTTAAAGGTGAGTCTGTATTTGGAAATTCAAAATTCATGGGTGCACACAAAGTCACCATTCTCTGACTCCTTCCTCATCAAGTTTACCTGTTTATTCAATGTGAAATAATTAAGATATGATAGCAGTTTTTTAAGGCATCACTTCTTTTCATATAATTTGTGGTTATTTGAAATAAAACCAGTCTTTGTATGAATTTGCAATGTCAGCATTTCTCTTAAAGGCAGGAATCTTGCAGAGTCCTAGTATAGGCATAGTCTAAACCCAGTATAATTAAATGTTATTTTTGTACATGGAAATGCCAATCAGCTTTAAGTAGAAGCAATGGCTGTTTCAAATGCACAATAAAATTACCAGCAATATATGTGCACTGAGTTTTTGTGGAGAGTTACAAACAAAGCTGTATATGATATATTTTCTGAAAGCTATTGAAGCTTATTCTAATACCAAAGGTAAAGTCATTTACTTGCTCCATTGCATAAAACATTTGGGGGGGGGGGGAGAAGGTTGCATGATTTTCAAATGTGCATGATAAACACTTACAGGACATTGAACTAGAATACTTAGTGTAAGATGAAATGATTATTTGGGCTTTGGTAGTTCTCACATGATTAATTTTAATATTTTCAGATTTGTTGATGTATATTTCAATTTTGCTTTTAATGCTTTCATTTCATTAGCAGATATACACCATGTATAATCCTTTACCAATAAAAAGTTTTGTAAAATGTTCTAATATTGAAGAGTGAAGGAGATTCATCCTTTGTCTTCTCTGCCCCCCACAAGTAGGTAACATAGAAATAGACATTTTTTCATGTAGTTTCTCCAAATACAGCTATAGCTTTCCTCCTCACTGTAATGTATTTGGGGCAGGTTATTAATATATGTATGATGAAAGAGGAAACATCCTTCCTCCTTATGGTCTTGGTATCATAAATTACTACTTAATTGTGGCATAAAAAGTACTATACATTTAGAAACCATGGAAGGTTTTTGGTTGTTGGTTGGTTGAGGTTTTTTGAGGACTTCCAGAGGAGATGTGTTATATACAGCCTTCTAGTTAGTGATTGTGAACAAAAAAGGCATAGTTTGTGAAGGAGACTAACTGTAGAGTGTGAAGGGCATAGTGACCTCAGTACCAAATGCCCTTGTGAAATCTCCTTTGAACAGTGTGTACCGGATTGATTGCCCATTTCAAAGAGGATGCCCATATGGCAGAAGAATGAGATAGCTAGGACTGTGTTATAGAAAAGCATTAAGAATGAAACATGTGCCCTAATTGCTCTTTTCCTCTATTGCCAATTAATTGTATCTTCCTCTTAATAGAGTAGCTCTCATGCAATACTGAGACAGTTCTGTGGCCCTTATTGTTATGAATTAAATTAAACTTAGCGGGACTGACTTTACAAGCTTTTTAAAGTTTTTGACTGCATTTATAAGGTTTTGAAAGCTTACTCTGACAAATGTTTCAATTCTAGAATTCAACAAAGAAAAAACACAAATTTTTAAAAACTTAAGGGACTTTTTCTGAAACTGAAAGTATGATGAAATAGTTGGGACAACTGCAGCACAACATGCAAGTCTAGGAGGGATTTTGGAACATATTCCTCTGGCAATGAGTGTCAGAATGTCATTTGCTTCAATCACATTTCTGGATCAAGATATTAGGTAATAAGTTAACTTCTCTGGATCCTTGAGACAGAGAAGATAGACCTGAACTGTTTTCATATATATGTTAGTTTCTCTGATTTGGGCAGAGCTTACCAAATGCTATGGCCTGTTGTTTAAACAGCTGTATCATCCCACTGTTACACAGGTGTCATTGGTGGGACCATAACAAAGATATATGTCATTTAGAAGTTTCAGTGATAGTTAATAGCCTCATTGTAGTGGTTCCTTGGAAGTTTCCTGTGTTTCCAGAAAGAAGTGTCATACAAAAGCTAATGCAAAAAAAGGCAGAAAACAGGTGCACGGAACAATTTTTTTTAATGTATATTGACTAAAAAGCTTAATACTTCCTGTATTCCCTGTGAATTGTTTTATCACCAAGGTGGGTTTTTTTTTAAAGTATGACTACTTCGGTTGCATACTTCTAGTATAACTGAGCCGTTACTGCCACTTTTGCAATTAAAAATCACCTCGGGTGAATGGTGTATGTGTTTTGTATTTACTATACAGCAATTAGTATTCGAGTCCACTTTATTCATTTAAAATGCTACTGTGGATATTCTCATGTGATTTTTCTTAGTTCCTTTGTGCTATCATTTTTAATTCAAAATTTGTAGTTTAAAGAAAATAAATATGTGAAGAAAATGGAAATAGTGAATAAACAGGAAGAATGAAGTCAGCTGTTTTAGGAAAGAGACGTTAGGATTTTTAATACTATTCTGTAATTTCCAAAAGACTTAATATGTTGCAACATTGATAGTACTTAGCAATTTAATTGTCTTCATTGGACCATACAGGTAATTTGTGACTAAATGTGACCAGTGAGCATGCAGCATGAATTAAGGAGACAGTATTTGGAATGAGGATGACATCTTAGTCCGACAGTTTTAGTTCTGATAGCCTGCTCAGTTTTCTGTACATATAACTGTGTTTACTCCTTGTCAAAGTGACAGGGCTAATGTCATTAGTTTCTTCATCTTATGCATGTGAGGCAAAAAAGCAATTTTAGTTGTAAGAAGAAACAGTCAAGTGTGTCCATTTTTTTTCACTTCTTTCCTAGATTTTGGAGATCACCTTGTGCTCTTAATGCTGTTGAAGTGCAAAGTTGAGGGGCACAGGTTGGACAAAGCACATGGATAGGTTCCTGCAGTGTGTGTACCATGACCCTGCCTAATGACATGAAGAAGTTGTTACATAATGCTTGGTTGTCTGATAAAGGTAGCAAGGAATGCACAAAGCTGAGAACAGACTATGAATCCAAACAATATTCTTTTGTTAGTCATGTAAAAGCTAGGTAGGAAGTAGGGAGACCTGGCTTACCATCCTAACTCTGTGAACTATATTAGGAAACCTAGTTTAAGATTTTATCTTTATTTTTTTTTATATAGGCTGTAGGGCATGTACACGTGATACAGGCACAGATTCATCTTTCTAAACTGAGGCATTCAAGACAGGAAATTATTCATCCTAGGTGTTCATCCAGTCAGTGAAGAGACCTGGGTACTGCCAGACTGAATTACTGTGGGCGAATTGCTTTCTGTAATGAAATTTATTTGTCATAAAAAATACATTAATTATTTCATATTTTGCGTAGCAGATTTTATAGGAATAAAGGCATTGTCATGGTTCAAACCTTGCAAATGTATATCAATGATATAAATACAATCAAATGTCTATCAATTATATAAATCCACAGTCATGGTAGTGTTACTAGCTGTAATAAAACTGATGTTAAAAATCATTCTATACTACTTTAACTACTGTTTTTATATATAATGTAAATTTAACTTACCTTAAAATACACAGCTATTACCACATTTAATTTTGAAGGTCAAAGATACTTTCAATACTTTTACAAGCCAGATGGTAATCCTTTTGCATTTGTACCTCAGACTTTCATGCTGTGCCTCATTCCCATTGAAATTAGAAGGAACTGGGCATCTTGGCATGAGTTCATGGTGTGTTAGTAAGGCACATATTAGAGAGAACAGAGATTGTTCTCTCCATGTTAGTAATACCATTCCAATTTGTTTTGGTGCTTGTGCCAAAGTACTGTGTTTCCCTTACAAAGAGTATATTCCAATCAGCTGTCTTTTGCCTTTTCAAACAGAGGAGTAAGAGAAGCATGAAGAGTATAGTATACTTCTTGGTTTTATGACACATTTTATTATATTTTATTACTCCAGTGTTTAGTCTCATCCATCTTTGTATTAAGTCCAAATAATTAAATTACATCCTAACTTTTGCTATTTCTGAAACTTTTTCATATTCTTGTTCTTACGGTAGAATTTCTATTTCCAAGTTGTATTAAAATGAAAAAAAAAAAAACCCCTAGCATCTGAGTGGGCATTATTTATTTATTTATTTGGCAGCTTTTTAGCTGCATTTTCTATGAAGCAGAGTTGTAAAAACAATGATAATTTTAATCTTTTTCAGCTTTCAGTCCTTGAAGGATAACAAAGCCAGGAGTGCAAAATTTGCTATGGTGAAAGCATCTCAGAAACAGAGATGAAATACTTGAAAATTAGCAGCTGTTGAAATGCTGTTTGCAATTGATCACTAACATTTCCAGTCTCCTTTGATTGCATTGTGATATATATTTTAAACACCTGTTCAATTTTTGCTTTTATTATAGATGAGAAATCCATGAACCTACAAGATTTTGAAATATCTGGATTTAGTACGTCATGTTTTACCATTAGCATTCCATATTTTGTGGGACATTTTTATTACGTTCTTCAAAAATCAGCCTGATTCTTTCACTCTTCAACTGCTGAAGCTCTTCATAAATCAATAGTTGCACTGGTATTTCTTGGAAATAAGTATGATTCCAGCTATGATTCAGACCCTGCATTGGTCTTTATTAGTCTCGGCTGCCTTCTTCTGTCTGCAGGTTCCAGATGCCCTCTCCCCTATCTGAGACCACCCTGCAATTCCATGACGTTTCTACCATGCTCAGTGACTCAGAAGAGACTTTGTTCAGCTGATGAAGGTCAAACTGGGCAGCATCCTTCTTTGCCTACCACCCTCACTGTTCTTGTCAAAATACACATTAACTGAACAAAAACCACAGTAAGTTCTGCCCATTCTTTGGGAACTTCTTAGAGATTCTTAACTTTGGCTGTATTGCCTCAAAGCAACATGAAAGAATGAATGAGAATACAGATCCCCATATTTTACTGGACTGGAAATCAAGGCTAAATTTTTTATGCTTTAAGAAAAAATCTGAAATGGGTCCAGGTCAAACCACTCTCTAACATGTTTTCTCATTACACATTGAATGCCACTTTTAAAAGCTCTGAATTTTACTTTACCTGAGACTTTACTTACTTGTTTTACGGTATCCATTTTTTTCATTCATATAGACATTTACTTGTGGTTCTTTGTCTTGTTTTGCTTACTGGATCTTTAGAAAATACTGATAGGGTGCCTTTAATAAATATGGTTCCTATCAGCATCCTGTTGTAAAAGTTCTACCTGCAGGTTGATAAACTGTGATACAGAGCTACTAATGTTAATGAAGATCTACCTTATGCTGGTATCTTCTGTACTAGGATGGACTTTTAGGACTGGCACAAGCTAAGTAAAGCGCTGGAGTCTGCAAATACTGTACAAGCTAGGGATAACATTTTCAGATATGCTTGTCATATTTTAACATTTTGAAAAATATTTGTTTGTTGAAAACTCATGCGACCATGTTTTCAAGCCACATTTTAACTCAATCTTGAGTTTCCACTAAGGAACATAGTGGATTAAAAGATGTGTTTTACTATTAATCCTAGGTTATTCAGGTATCCAACAGTCCCAAAGTGTTAACTGGTAGGGCCATGGATCCTGTGAAAAGCCTATCCAAATTTGCTGTCTGACACTGAGAAAGAGTACATTCAGAAGTCCTTACTGAATAGATGAGAAAGTAACCTAGTTAGTTCCATCTATAGCCATATGTATTTTTATTCTAACTGTCCTCAAAGTTTTGTTGCTTTTTTTTAACCTCCAGATAAATTGTAGCTATAACAGGTTGCATATTCAGGGATTGAATAGCTATGTTTTGATACTTTTAGTCTGATGGCAGTGTAGTAACAGACAGCATTCTAATGGTTCAATACTCTGGTTATGTCTATCTAGGGCAACAACTTGCACATAAAACTTATGAAAGTACTGATGCTTTTAATGTAATGTGCTTAAAAATATATTAAAGTATATTAGCGTTTCTGTAAATGATTCATTCTTTGGGTAATGAAATTACATTTCAAAACTACAAAATACTCCACCAAAGAGAATTTTTACTTTACCAGTGAGCATTCAGCTAAAGATCAAAATTGATTCATACATATGAAGGCCTAGTTTTAATGTCAATCATTTCTCTAATAGAAGTGCTCATTATGATGGCAGCAATGGTTATGTACAGGCTTGTGTGTGCCTATGCGTATAAATACATTCATTGAAAACTTTTCTATTTTGTTTTTGTTCTTCCACAGCTGTTACTACATAAATTTCTGGTATGGTAATGAAAGAGAAGTCACAGCCAAGTCAGTCTGGATCTGCAACTGTAAATTAGGCCCCTAAGGAATCAAAGAATCATGACTTCAATTTTCAAAATTTCTATGGAAAGATACATAACAATGTTCCTAGATCATGTCCCAATGCTTTGTAATGCCACAGTCATCAACTAGAAATCGCCATCCTGTGAAATATAAATTCACTCTGTCCTGTTTGACTTCCAAGGTATTTAAAACTACAATTGAGATAGAAATTACAAATAGAAATGTTTGTGGTTATGTTTGGGATCATGCTGGTTAGCCACCTGCTAAACAACCTATCCCTCTTTAGTTGAACTATTTTCTTCTCCAGTAAACTATGAATTAAGCCTCAGGGCCTATGTGTATTTACCTTTTTTTGGTTATATAACTTTGCTATATACTGCACTCAGCTATGGGAAAGAGACACTGTTCTGCAGTATACTCAGCCTGCCCTTGTGTTAACCTATTGACTATGCAAGAGCCTTCTAGGGGGGAGCAACTGCTTGTATTTATTTTATAATAATATTGTATTCAAACTCATTTTAAAATGTGAACATTTAAAAAATATTAATGGAGGTTTTTATCTTTTTCATGTCAACCATTTAATGTTATTTTTATAGAATTTGAGGTTAACATAATCAGCCTCAATAGTTTCATACTTTTATAAGGGCAAGTGGTTTAGCATATCCTTTTTGTATATCCTTGAAAATAAAAATATAACATCAGTCCTGTCAACACTTAATGGTTGCCTATGAGATATATGATCACCTAATCACAAATGTCTTGTGCAAAGAATAAATGCAAAAAAACTGCTAAGTTATTGTAATGTTTTGTTACTGCCATTTTTTTTAGTATCATATAAACTTAGCTCTTTAATGGTCAGATTAATAACTCTGAGATATTTGTACATTTTTTTTTCTGCCCAATATTAGGTGAATAGCTCATTCATAGTGAAATGCTTAGGATTTTTTTTCATTGCAGCAAGGATATAGTGAATGTATAATCAATATTTAAAAGTTCCATCTGCCAGTGTAAACTAGCACAGGCAAAGCTTCCATGTCCTCTGGAGGTATTTAGCCCAAGATATTCCACAGTAAATTATCCTGAGGAGGCGTAACCTGGCTCTATGTGGGAATAAACTAGGTTTCTATAAAGCAATCAGTTATGAATTACATGCTGCTTTGGCAAAAAAGTCTTCATAGAGAACACTTTTTCTGTTGGTATGAATCAAGTAGTGAAGATGAAACAAATGTTTGGGTTTTTTGTCCCTCATTCTGATGGTGTAAAATAATACCACTTGTGTAAATAGCAGAGCAGATTATGGTGGTGGGGTTAATTCCATCCAGGAATAAATCTAAAGATTATAAAGAATGTTAAGCATATGAGGTTAATAACATGGCACTACAGCTTCTCAAGAAATATCTTCTTATGATAGAGGTAGCTCTGACAAATGATATCAACATTTGCCACTTTGCATTCTTGTTCAAGCAGTATCTTTTATTCTTCAGTTTGTCCCTTGGGGGATCGTTGAGGTGAGTGAAATCTTGAGTGTATTTGGAAGGATTAGACTATCAAAGGGTAAAGTTATATGTTATATGGATGTCATTCTTCAAAATATAAAATGTGGCCCGGAGTGGAAACAATCCACAGAGATGGCTTTTTTTTCATCAGGAGAGGACAGTTATTTGTTATTTTACTTTCCAGAATGCCAATGAGTGCATCAGCAGTTGCTGCTCTAGCAGGTCTTCTTCAAAGCACCTTTAAAAACAGGGGGCTGATTGGAGGAGCTTTCTTCTGTGGACTTTTAAATGCTATAAAAATGTACTTGTCCAGTTTCACATTATTCCACTATACATTTGAATTTTTAAGCTGAATTGTTAATATTCAATTAAATTCATAGTTCTATAATCAGCTGAACTAAATCTGAAGGCCAGACTGACCTAGAGAGGAAAAAAAAAACTTAAAAGCAACTCAAGAGTTGTAAAAGCTTAGTTTAAGATATGAGAGCATAAAGAGTTTTTCTTTTTTTTGCTTGCATTTACTGAACTCTTTAAGATGACCTGGAGTTGGACAAACTATTTATTGACTACATGATTCTCTTTTAAAGTACTACATTCAATTGGAATTCTTTTTTTCTCCTTTCATTTTAAGCAGAAATGATAAATGGAATAGATTGTGCACCCCTTCATCCAGTTAATGATCTGAGGAAAGAAATATGTGAAATGCGTTGGGAACTCTCATTCGTCTCTGGGTTTCCATGACTGAAAGCATGGAGTGAAATCTGAGCAAGGAATACAATACATTGTGCAAAATAATTCCTTGTTAGACATGGACATGGGATTTTTGTGTAGGAAAAAAAGCAGTGGCTTGAGGTGTCTTTTAAACGAGCTCCAGAGCTTATTCCATCTGGTTTATTGTAGTTGATGAAAGTAGTTTTGTATTGTTCTGAAATCTTGACACATTAGTTGGTTGTTTCCCTCATCCCACAGGGCTCATCTCTCCCACACTGAGCAGCAGAATAAAGACATTTTAATGTCACTGTCAGTTCTACCTCACCAAGAGATCCCTGCATGGTCAACATCCTTGAGGGACCTGTTAGGCACTATTCAGACATACTTTTGAATGACTGAGGTTTAATTACAGCACTTTAACATGATAGCTTAGGTTATGCTAAAGTATTTATGGACTCTTCAAGGTCTGGTTCTTTTTAAGTTGATATTCTGTAAGTATTCCATTTATCTGAAAGAAATAAGGACATTATGTCTTTTATGAAAATAGTCATTGAAAGCTATTATTTTTATTTGAAAGTTGTGATTATTTTCTTCACTTAAGAAGCAAGAATTCTTATATTGCTGAGGTTTTTTTTTTCCATTTCAGACACTTGCATGTATTTTCTGCTTTGGAGTTAGGGCCCCACAGAATGAAAGTTGCCCAAGAAATCAAGACATTAGCAAAAGTTACCATCTAAAGGTAGTAGGGGACTGAATGCTTTTTTTTTAAACATTACCCATACTCATAGAAGTTCATCTTTGTGATTGATTTGTCTCCTTTGCAACATATTGAGGAAGATTAAATAGCTGGCACCTCCTAAATAAATAAAAAGGTTCAGAGATTCAATATTTTCCCTAACTTTTGATCATTTGAGATATCTATTGAAGAGGTGGTAGAAAAATCTATCTCTGTCTTAACCTAGAGGGAAAAATCAAAATAAATTGGATTTAAAAGGTGTAGCCAATAAACTAGTGGAGAATGATGTCAAACTGGAGACACCTGGGAATCAGTTCAGGGCCTACAGCTCCTACAAGCCTCATTGATAAATAATGAGGGTATTTATTTCTTTGACAGAGTGTATGAAGACCAGAGTGAACAATTCAGTGTTAATATCATAGAATCATAGAACGGGTAGGGGTTGAAAGGGACCTCTGGAGATCATCAAGTACAACCCCCCTGTCAATGCAGGAGCACCTAGGGCAGGCCACACAGGAACAGATCTAGGTGGATCTTGGACGTCTCTAGAGAAGGAGACTCCACAACCTTGCTGGGCAGCCTTCCTCATTGGCACTTCCAACACCTGCATCAGGAAGTTATCATCTATGCATTGCAAGAGCCTTCTGGACTGAGCATATCTCGCTGTGTGGCCTTCCAACAAATATCAGGGTGAAGTCACATGGAAGGACACAGGAAGGACATGGACCTGATGGAGCAGGTCCAGAGGAGGGCTGTGAAGATGATCAGGGGGCTTGAGAACCTCTCCTACAAGGACAGGCTGAGGGAGCTGGGATTGTTCAGCCTGGAGAACAGAAGGCTTTGGGGAGACTTAAGAGCCACCTTCCAGTACCTGAAGGGAACTTACAAAAAGACTGGAGAGGGCCTGTTTACAAAGGCCTGTAGTGAAAGGACGAGAGGTAATGGTTTTAAATTAGAAAGGAGTGGATTTAGATTAGAAATAAGGAGGAAGTTCTTTACCATGAGAGTGGTGGAGCACTGGAACAGGTTGCCCAGGGAGGTGTTTGAGGCCCCATCCCTGGAGACATTCAAGGTGGGGCTTGACAGAGCTCTGAGCAACCTGCTCTAGTTAAGGATGTCCCTGCTTTCAGCAGGGGGGGTTGAACTAGATGACCTCTAGAGGTCCCTTCCAACCCAGACATTTCTATGTTTCTATGACCACTAGGGCATGTGATCTTAAGGCTACTTCCAGATGCCTGTAAAAGGTCTTGTCAACATCTCCCTGGTTTGCCAGTCCGTAGTAGACACCCATGACAGTTTCACTAATATTTGTGTGCCCCTTAATTCTCTCCCATAAGCTTTCAACATGTTCTTTACCCCCCCTGCCCCGAAAGAGCTCAATGCATTTCAGTTTCTCATGAACATAAAGAGCAATTACACCACCTCATCTTGTTGTTCTATCTTTCCTAAAATATGTGTATTTAGAAGGCATTTGGAGGGTCTTTCACTTATGCCAGATGAATTCAAGAGATTATCAAAAGGGAAGCACAGAAATATACTTGATATGCCAAAAAGAATTTTTTAAAATCACCTGAACACTTCTCAGTGGACCTGGAAATAGCTAAAGAATCTCTTGCTGTTGATTTTGGTTTTATTAAAGTTATTGAAATATTTTACAGTTATTAAAGTGATTGCACAGATACAGTCACAGTGTGATTAATTTATACCTATATAAATCTCACTAGGAAATTTGTTTCCTTTCTGGTGTCAACAACAAAAAATGATTTTGCTAGTAATTTCAGTAAAGTCAGGCTGTCAAAAAGTATGATTTCTGTTCTGCTGGAAGATGTATGGGTAAAGTTGTACTGGGTAAAAATTGTTTTGTTGCTATAGGTATTGATTGGGTTCAGAGGCTGAAGTACAAGTGGTAGTTTTCCATTTTCCTTGAACAAAGTTTAGTGTATAGAATACATGTGGATCAGCAACATGGATGTTTCTTATGCAATATGTGAGTAAAATGGTGTTCATGTATATAAGATACATATTAGGGCTGTTACACAGGTATAGCCGCATTTGTATTAAAGTGATCATAACACATTACTACTGAAGGACAGCCAGCTTAGCTGCTTAGTGTGTCACACTAATAACTTCATAGCTGTGGCTATGAACTCAGAAGCTGATTGTAACTTCTTCTCCACTGACGTCTCTGTGTAGCAAATACCTAGCTATTCAAATCTGAATAGAAGTAACAGAAGTAATCTCTAGAAATGTTTTTGTTTTGATGAAACATTTTAAATTTTTTCAAAATCAAAAGACATGGATTTGTGACTTGATATAGTATTTTAAAATTGTTAACATCAGGCTGTTTTTGAAATTAATTGTAATGATTTTTTTGTTTGGGATGTAAAATTCTTTGCAATTCTGTAGGTTTCAGCCATGAAAGATTCAGTGCATGTGTTATGTGATACTGGTTTAACAGTGATATTTCACAATATACACGAATTAAGAAAACCTTTTAGTAGTTGGATGTGCTAATCACTTGGTTCTTTAATATACTTTCTGAAGATCACATCAAGGGATCACACATCTGAGGAATTTATTAATATTACATGCAGAAGTGAAAGTTCTTCTTACTCTTTAGTAAACCAAATGTGAATACAAAGTTTTAGACATTAGATTTGTGGTGTTCTTGTTTTCCATTCACACTTTATAAAATTTAACTGCAACCATGCTCTAGGCCAAAGTCCATCTCAGTAGATCATTTTCACGAATGGCAACAGGAAATCTCAAGGAAAACCACAGAAGAAACAATTAATGCAAGAACTACTTGTATCTGGCAATCAGTAGTTTATTGGAGGGTTCCTGAAGTATGCATTTCATGTGAGCTGTTATTCTCAATATTAATTTTTTGATCTGTTTTGTGTCTTTACCTAATCCCTTTTGATATCCTTTATCTTGGATTCACAGAAAATACATGGAAGGATATCAACACAGTTAATCTCTTCTCAGTGTGAAAATTGTCTACTTATTCCAGTCATTTGCTTTCTATCAGTATTAATTTCAAAGCTGAATTTCTTTTATATTTTACAACACTTTAATGGCTTTATTTTTCTTGGTGAAATATCTTACCAAAATTTTTCAGAAGGCCAAGCATGCTCTATCAACTCTGTAACCCAGATGAAAATGCTTTATGGAACACTGGAAGAAATACACTGTGAAGTGTCACATCCCAATGTTACCTCCCCCTAGTATGACAGAACTCTGTTAGGATGTCTGTACTGTTATAACTCTGATGTTGGCATACTCCTGTACTCCTGTACAGAGTCGTCTTCTCAGGAGACTTTCAAAACCTGCCTGGATGCATTTCTGTGCAGCCAGGTGAACCTGCTCTGTCAGGAAGGTTGGACTAGATGTTCTCCCTTACAAACTCTAACATTCTGTCATTGTCATTAGGTGACTCCCTTGTGAAAGGAACAGAAAGTCCAATATGCAGACCAGACCCACTTCTTAGGCAAGTCTACTGTCTCCCTGGGGTCAAGGTTAAAGATGCAATGAGAAAACTTTCTGCTCTGGTACAGCCCTTGGATTATTATTAATTTTTGCCTTTTAAGGTAGGCAGTGGTGAACTCGCAACAAGAAATACAAGGGCAATCAATAGAGACTTCAGGGCCTTGGGATGGTTGGTTAAGGGATCAGGAGCACAAGCTGTATTCTCCTCTATCCCTCCAGTTACAGGGATCAATGAGGGAATAAACAGGAAGACCCATCAGCAAAATTCCTGGCTCTGAACATGGTGTCACCAGCAAGACTTTGGTTTTATTGATCATGGGTTAGTTTACACAACATGCGGCCTGCTGGTGACATACAGGGTACACCTGCCTCAAAGAGGGAAAAGGATTTTTGCACAGGAGTTGGCAGAGCTCCTTGAAAGTGCTTTAAACTAGAAGTGAGAAAGGGATAAAACCAGTCTCACTGAAAATAAGCTTGGGGAATTTATAAAAGCTTTTGACACTGTTTTTCCCACAGCATTCTCCCGGGAAAAGTGTCTGTTCATGACTTGGATGGGTATATGCTTCACTAGATAAAAAATAGTCTGTATTTCTGGACCCAAATAGTTGTGGTGAAAGGTGTTAAAATGTGGTGGCAGCTGGTCACAAATGGTGTTCCTTGGGTCTCAGTGATGGGACCTGTTCTGATTAATATCTTCATCAATTATTGGGATGAGGGTATTGAAGGGACCCTCCTTATGTTTGCAGACACCACCAAGTTGGGTGGGTGTGTTGATCTGCTTGAAGATAGGAAGGCTCTACAGAGGCATCTGGGCAGTCTGCATTGATGGGCTGAGGCCAGTGGTATGAGGTTCAAGAAGTCCAAGTGCCAGGTCCTGTACTTGGGTCAGAACCACTCCATGCAATGCTACAGGCTTGGGGACAAGTGGCTGGAAAGCTGCCTGACAGAAAATGATCTGGGGATATTGGTCAATAGCTGGCTGAATAAGACCCAGCAGTGTCCTGGCATCCAAGAAGGCCAATGGCATCCTGGCTTGTATCAGAAACATTGTGTCCAGCAGGACTAGGGAAGTGATTGTCCCCCTGTACTCAGCACTGGTGAGGCCACGCATCAAATACTGTGTTCAGTTTTGAGCCCCTTACTATAAGAAAGACACTGAAGTGCTGGTGTGTGTCCAAAGAAGGGTAGTGAAACTGGTGAAAGGTCTAGAGCACAAATCTTATGAGTCATGACTGAGGGAATGGGGGTGGTTTGGCCTGTGAAAAGGAGGCTTGGGGGAGACCTTATCACTCTCTACAGTTACCTGAAAGAAGGCAGGAGCAATGTGGAGATTGGTCTGTTCTCCCAAGTAAAAAGCAACAGGACAGGAGGAAATGGCCTCCATTTGTGCTAGGGAAAATTTAGGTTGGATATTAGGAGAAATCTCTTCACCAAAAAAGGTTGTAAAACATTGGAAAAGGCTGCCCAGGGAGATGATGGAGTCATCAACCCTCAGGGTATTTAAAAGCTGTGTATATGTGGTGATTTGGGACATGGTTCAATGCTGACCCATCAGTGCTGGATTAACAATTGTACTCCATGATCTTAAAGGTCTCTTCCAACCAAAACAATTCTATAATTCTAATATCTATGTCTAGTTGTTACATCTTTAAATAATCTCCATGTCATCTGCAGGCTTTTTACATATTTAACTGCTCATTTCTTTCTTTCTGAGTTACCTTTTTGTATAGTTTCTCTTTTTAAGTGTTAAGGATTGAGTGACTGAGTGCTTTGTAAGCTTTGTCATTTCACATAGCCAGCAACCAAGTCTCCACATAGTTCTTGATGCCACCTTTCATATCTGTGTTCTTAATAAGAAGTAGTGTTTGTCTCTTATCTTATTGGCTGGTACACTTGTCTGCTATGCCTGAAGCAAGAGGCTGTAGTATTTATCTGTATTCTGATACCAAAACCTGTTTTACCTTTTTAGATCCCATGTTAATCTCAGTCAGACTGCAATTAAATTTAGTGTAAATTTTGAACATTTAAAAATTAACATCATTAATATATGGGACATGTTGTACCATTTTGTCTTCAAATTTCATGCAGTTCACTCTGGTGTCTGATGCTGAGGGGTGAATGAACTTTGTAGAACGGACAGAGGGATACTTTACTAGCAATGTTTGAATATAATTCGAATTCTAAAAGTGTAGGTATAGATTGTGTTCTCAGACAAATAAATAAATGATTATGCTAGATATGCTAGATATGAATATGCTTGAGCTGTTAGCCTGTGATAAACTCAAAATAAAGTGGGTTTAACCAATATCACCTGGTCACAGCTGCCTGGGCTAGAGTGCATATAAGCTCGAATACAGTTGCTCAAGGGATAGATGGGGCAAAACTACGCTAGTGTTGCAATGTTTTAGCAAATGCTCATAGATTCATAGCTACAGATTTTTCTAAAGCCCTCAAGCAGCAGATTTGCAACTGCTATGTTTATGGTTGCTTTTTAAAACAAATTTCAGTGGCAATGGATTCCACAATTTAATCACAATATGAAAAACCTGTACTTTTATAAGTGGAACATTCTTTTCATATAGTTGAGAAATTTTTTTGTCTTGGGCAGAGCAAAACTCCTGCTTTAAATTACCATTCTTTATTCCATCTACATTTAGTAAGTCAATATTTCATCCTTTATCACAAGTAATCCTTGTATTTATCTTTTTTTTTTTTTTTTCCAGACACTTTACCATTTCTGTCACTTTCCACTAAATGTTTTCTTAAGTTTTTTGCTTCCTTTTAAAGAGATGCATAAACACTGTATAATTAACTGTCAGGAAACTACTGCAAGTTAAATAAGGGAAAGATAGCCTCATCTAATGGGGAAGCCACAATAAAAATGAGGATAGAAATGCCTGAGTAGAGAAAGGTTCAAGTACAAAAGTACCTAACTCTGTGTGATACCTGCTAGACATCCCTTACTTTTGTGGGATTTAGTCTAGATATCTTGCATAGTAACAGCTCCTCTCCTGGGAGCCTGCCTCTTTACAGTGACTACATAAATGCATAGATTCACATCTTTAAAGGCCTAAAATCAGATGACCTGTATCTCTCTTTCCATAGAGACTAGTAAAAGTTACTCTAATCAGTAGCTGAATACCTTCAGAATTCTAGCTTTGATTTACTTAAGATTAAATAGGGCACCTGAAGCCAATTAGGAAATCAAATCCAGGTTGTCTTTGTTCAAAGTTAGCATTACAATAACTATTCCATTTCTCTGTCCTCTAAAATATGTACATTCGAGGATTCCTTTTCGGGCTTTCATTTTTGCTCTATTATTTAATTTATGTAGAAGGAAATATAAACATCTGTCACTTTTCAGAAATACTAATTTTATTCACACAATTACAGATAGTGCTCAGTTTCTTTTTACTAATGCCCTATTAATTGAAAAGATATAAAAATATATTAAAATAATTATTATGGGTTTGGGTTTTTTTTCTCTCTTTGTGCATACAACTTCTCTTCCTCTCATTTAGTGTTTTTCATTTTGAGACCCCTACTTCTGTGAAATCCATGTAAAGCACTTGATCTAAAAAGAATAAAATCAACAGTTTCCATAAAGGAAGGAAAATGAACCAAACCTGTTTGTACTTATCTTCATAAAAGCTTTTTCTGCTTTTCTCCCAAAATCTATTTCTGGACCTAAAGTTGCAATGTCCACCCTAAGCTATTAAATTCCTTAAAGTCTCTTTTTAGTCCTGATGTGACGCTTCATTGGCATGTTGGAATTAGTTCAACAATCACAACTGCCAAAGCCCCTTGATGGTTCAGAGCTGGCCTTCCTCCTACTGTTGCTGTTCAGAGCATTCATAGCTACAGCTGCTCAAAATGCAATCAACCAGCTTGCTCTCTGGGCTCTCTGCAAGCTTTCTTCTGTAGCTATTGTGCTTTCACCTGCTATGCCCCGAGTAAAGCATTTATGTTGCATGAAAACAGAAGGAGTAAAAGAATACCCAATGAAGTGCCCTAGCTCTTGTCTTCAACCCAGTGCAGCTCCAGTGAGGAATTCAACACCCAGTCAGCAGCATTATATAACTGTCAATTTCTGCGTTTCATTTCCTTCCATGACCATTTCCATGGGCATGGGGGGAATCTATTCCATTACTGATTTATTGTTATATATTTAGTAAAAAGATACTGCTTTGCATCCATTCTACAGATCCTTTTTCTCATCTAACATAATAAGAACTTTTTTCATTGACTGTAAACTATTAATATCTTACATATGATAAATAAATGACTAGTTGATGTCCTAAGCGTGTTTTGCGCTTGAATGGTATTTATTTATGGAGTAGTATTTGTTAGTGACAGTAATAAGTGAATCACTAAATGCTTGTTAAATGATGTTCATGCATAAATATATGAAACCTACTATCTCTTGAATTTAACAAAACATTTATTAAACAATCTAACTACCATAAGTAAATTATCTAAAAATACCCTTAGTTATAAAACCAAACCAAACATTACATTGAAAGTGTTATAGCAAATTTCTGTAATTAGGTTTTTACAGTGTGATTTATATTTCATACAGTCTTGATACCTGTGGGTTGTTTTGGTGGGGTTTTTGTTTGGTTGGTTGATTGGTTAGTTGGTTTGTTGGTGGTGGTGGTGGTTTTGTTTGTTTTGTTGGTTTGTGTGTGTGTGTGTGTGTGTGTGTTTTGTTCTAAATGAATCCTTCTAAATTTCAACCACTATAACAGTTATAAAACAAGCAAACAGCAGAGCAGTTTGGAACTAAATTGTACCAAATATACTACATTATGTAGGTATACTTGAAACATCTGTAATACTAATGGTTCAGCTGCTTGACAAGTAGTTACTCCCATTTCTGGATGTAGTCTATTATCATCCAGTGCTGATACTTGTCCCACAACAGTTGTTCATTTATTTTATGGCTGTGCTAGTTAATTTGTTTGTTTTGATATGAATTTAATGCTATGGGCTATGAACAATAGCAGGGCCCCAGCAGTGTTAGCATGCAGTTTATGAAAGGCTCTCTAAACACTATCTCAGGAACTTCAAATTCCTAAACATGCTATTCCTACTCTTTCTCCTTCAAATATTTATATTAACAGATCATGTAATCATTTCAACTCACATTTCAGTAACTAGTTGTTTCTTGTTTAGGTATATTAACTAATTCTCTAATTTCTCAAAAGGGTTTAAGAATACATCAAGTACAGACCCAGCAATTGTTTCCATCATAGAGTAATACAACATTTCCATCCATGTGATATTTTTCATATGCTTGATGATTCTATATGTCACAGCTATCTTTCTTTGCTTTACTAATCTGCCTGTTTTTTTGTTGTTTGTTTGGTTGGTTTTGTTTGGTTTGGTTTGGTTTGGTTTGGGGGGGGGGGGGAGTGTCCTGGCTCCTTTTACACTCTCTAATGTGATCCAAAGCTAAGAACAGTCCATGTTTAACTCATTTGTGAGGACATGAGCAATGATGATTGCTTTGTTAGACTTGTCTTTATTTCTCTGTATATGCTTTATTTCAGAGCAATACCAAACCAACTGGCAGGACTCAGTGTTGGTCAGTGAGAAGCTTGTTTGGTATAAATTGTTTCGAAGAGTAAAGAAATTTCCTAATCTTATTAGGAGAACTTATTTATTAGGATCAGGTTTTCAGAGTGAAGTTATCTAAGAGATGGCTTCTTAGTTCTCTTAAGTCTGCATTAAAATACATTATTTTAACAAGATCATCTAAAAGAATAAAATTGAGAATCAAGGAGTCAAAGTAGTTGTCCAAGTTATTCCTAACCAATAAAAATATATGTGAGATATATATATATATATTTAAAAGTGACTGGAATTTCTCATCTATGCTTAATAAGCCACCTTCTTTGTTTAATGTCTTTAAATCTCACCTTTTTATATCACCTTCAAAAGGGTTGCATTTTAATTTGCCTAATGCTATTTTCACTCTGTATTTCCATTATTAGTATTTTGATGTACTTCGTTTGCTACACTCCATATCTAAATAACATCACAATTTCATAGAATCATAGAATGTTTTGCACTGGAAGGGACCTCTGGGACATCCTCAACTAGATCAGGTTACTCAGAACCTCATCATGCCTCACCTTGAATATGTCTAAGGATGGGGTCTCAACTACCTCCTGGGCAACCTGTCCCAGTGTTCCACCACCCTCATGATAAAGGACTTGTTTCTAACATCCAATCTAAATCCACTCTTCTGTAGTTTAAAACCATTGTCCCACATCCTGTCAGTACAGGCTTTTGTAAACAGTCCTTTTCCCTCCTTCCTGTAGGCCCCCTTCAGGTACTGGAAGGTGGCTGTTAGGTCTCCCCAGAGCCTTCTCCAGGCTGAACAATCCCAGCTCCCTCAGCCTGTC
>JANIJG010019460.1:8872-20036 GCA_024611175.1 Megaceryle torquata
CCGTGTTGTGGGGCGGAACTTGGGGGGGGGGACACGCACATCTTTACCCCCAAGGTTCGGATAATGACCGTCACCAGCCCCCCCCCCCCCCCCCCCCACCAGCCCAACCCCCCCCAACCAGAAGCCCCCCCCTCAAGTGGACCGGGGTCCCCGGAGCACAGATGGCAACTCAGCCCATTTTATCATCTCAGTGCCACGAAGCAGCTCAGAGGGGCTGGGGGGGTGCAATGGGTTGAGGTAGGGACCCCCCCAAGCCTAGGGATGGGGATCCCCTTCTCCCCAGCCCCTCCTCAGGCCGTGCGTACCCCCCCCTGCCGCCAGCAGCCACGTTTATTTACCAGCGTGTTAATCCCCGGCTGAGACTTTTAATAGCTGGGATATTTATGGGTCGACCCCCCTCGGCCCCCCCCTCGCCCTGTGGCCCCCCCCACGGGGGTGCTTTGGGGTTTGACGTCAGCTCAGCTATTTCTGGTGCTGCCAGCGGGCAGGAGGCCACGGGAACGAGCCCTGTCGGCCGCCGGACCCCCGGCACGCACCGGCCAGAACCCCTGGCGCAGGCAGGGTGCAGGGTGCCCCGTCCCAGGGTGCCAGTAGCACATCTGTGGGATGGGGCGGGGGGACACGCATGTGACACCCCCATGGGGACTGGGTGACAAAGTGTGCCCTGTCCCTGTCCCCAAAGTACCCCCCAAAGATGGTATCACCACCCGTGTGATGTCAGGGGTGGGGGGCTTGGCTCCTGCAGGACATCAGTGCCACCAGGCTTTGGGGTGCACATGGGAACAGGGTGCAAGCAGAGAGGCCTAGGGGACGCTGAGCACCCAAAGGGTGGCTGGGGACCCCCAGGCTCAGAGGTGCCCTCTGCCACGTCCCCAGGATGGACACAGCCCCCAACCCCCCGCTGAGACCTGCCCAACTCATCACAGCAGCGAAAGGGCCTCACCCCACTAAAGCATCTCCCCAGGGACACCCACCACCCCTCAACATCCCCCCTCACCCAGGAGGGGACCCCAAGGACTGCACCGCGGGACTGAGTAGAGGCAGCGGGGCCATGTCCCTGTGTCCCCCGTGCCACCTCGCCGCGTGCCAGCCCCGTGCCAGGCACGGCCGGGCTACGCTCCAGCCCTGCGGCCGCTCCAAAAATACCGGCGGGCGGCTACCGGGCAGTGGCGGCACCAGGGGTGAAGGTTTGGGGCCAGAGGCGACACGCACCCCCCCCCCCCCCCCCCCCCCCCCCCCCCACCACACCACCACCCCCAGCGGCCAGAGGGGCGGCCCCCCCACCCCCCCCCCCCCGTCCCCCCCCCCCCCCCCCATTCAAGACATTGCACTGAAAACATCTGGAATTCTTTGGTTTGGGAGCCACAGAAATAATAACAACAGGGAAAGCAGAGAAGGTCATTGTAATGTCTCCTGGATTGGTTCAAATACATAAACCTCTCTGTCTCTTCCATCCCACACAGCTTTGGCTCCAGAACCAACTATAGACTGCAGAGATATTAAATTCATAAAATAAGTTTGGATGCACACCACTGACTACTTTAAAGCCTCAGAAACCATTAAGTTAAGCTTAAAGATGATGGACAGGTGCACATCAACTATTACTCCTATTTTCATGATAGATGGTGTGGGTATTTCTAACAACCTGTAGGATTCAGAACTCTGCTTGCTATACAAAAAATTATTGCCACAAATCTAAAGCTTCGGGGCACTGTATTCTGATCACCCCCAACACCAGTTACTGTAGACAAAGATGACAGTAGAAGTGGCAAGAGGTCTATCATTCACTTAAGTTTGTAGCTCACTACAGCAGCTGCTTTGCTGCTTACGCACAATCTGCAGTATGCACATCCTTATTGCCTGCTAGACTCATAAAGCAAATGCTGCAGTGGACAAACTGGTCAGGGTTTACATAAAATCTCAGTCAAAATCATGGCAGCACACCTTTCTTCTTGGGGATTAGTTTCAGTGGCTTCTTGGGTTTTCTGAACCAAATAACTCGTTTCTTTATGATATCTTAGCAATTTTCATTAGCAAGTGAATTGCTATGCATCACTTCTAAAAAGCACCAGCTGCACCAGTAAAAATGTGCATCCGTTCACTGAAGAGCCAAAAAATCCTAATGCATATGAGTACATCTACACTCATTGGGCTCTCAAGCTCATCTAAATAGCTATCCCTTGTTTCTGATTTCTAATGCATTGTGCCACATTGTGCTGATGAGAGTACAACATGGTGAAAACCATATCTCAGGAGTAATTATCAATGGTCCACTCTCAGAACTAAAAAGAGGCATCAAATGGGGGGTGGGGGGTGGAGGGGGGGGTGTCTAGATCCAGTGCTATTCAGCACTCAGTGACCTGAATAATAAAATAAAAGCTGAGGTGCATAAAATTTGTTGGCTTTATCACAGCAGAAGGTACTGAAAGTATGTTGAGCTATAGGAAGAGCCAGACAAATTAAGAAATTAGCTGAAAATATTTGGGAGTTGTAAAGAATGCTGAACGCCATATTCAGACTCACAAAAATCACAGACTACAACACATAAATGAAGAAATCAAGCCATCCTTGCACTCTATATATTGGGAAGACCCCAGGTGAGACAGGTTTGAGATACTTTTCTTCAATGAGGCTGTGAGCCAAGCAGAGAAAAACTAGATGCAATGATAAATCAGGAAGCCATAACCTAGCAGGTTAATTAACCAGCATTATTAAGCCAGCAAAGGAAAAAGAGAGGTAACATGTTAACCTGATAACAATTTGCAGTCACATTAAAAGCTGCAGAAAAGAGGAATGGATTCAAAGCTGCCCTAAGTCACAATGAATAGAGTAAGAAATAACAGGTTTAAATAACAGGAAGGAAGAGTCAGATTGGCTATTAAGAGAAAACTGTTCTATGGCAAAAACAGTGAAGCACAAGAAGAGATCTCCTGGCCATCTTGTGCAGTTTCCCAAAATGGTATTTTAAACAAAAATGAGACAAGCATCTGCCAGGAATGACACAGGAGTGATCAGTTACACCACCCCAGGGCAAGAGGATGGCCTTGATGCCTCCTAAAACCCCTTCAAATTCTTGTGACTGAACTGAAAATCTCAGCTTGAACATTTTCTAGGGAGGCCAGAAATGTGAGAGCCCTTGTTTTGAGATGAGAAATACACAAATTTCTATTTCTTTCTTCAAATCCAAGAAGAAACGTCAAGACTTATTCATGATTCCTGTTCCTGAGCTTTTTTTGCAAGACAAGATATAATCAGATATATAAAACTGTATCTTTTATCTATAATTATATACATAATATATATAAAATAAAATATTATTTCAAATCTCCCTGCATTGCAAGCTATTCCAACACCTCCTCATCTTCACTTGTTACTCCAGTTGCTGTCTTTCTTTTGGTATGTTGGGGAAAGCTGTTTGGTACCAATGGTATGGTACCTCTCTGGCACATGAACTGACTGGATGGTGGATTGGCTATTCTAGGTGTGGTTCACAACGTAACTTTACCTTATCTTAATGGTCTTTTTTAGATGCCCAATGACAGGAAATTGTTTGGGGTTTTTTTTTGTTTGTTTGTTTGTTTGGGGTTTTTTTTATTATTATTTTATTTCCATACTTGCTGTCAAATGATTCCTGATATAAATGTTTCTTTGTATCATGTACATGAACTACAAACTTAAGACTGCTAGATGTTCCTGTACCATCAACTTTAATTTCAGTCTGGCTGCCAAAGGTCCTTTCCCATTTTTGAGGATGATACAAGGCTTTACCTTTTCCAATAACACAACCACACCTTACTCCATTCTGTGTAGCCTCTCCTGTACAGCACTTCTCCTAGGAACAGGAGATTAATTCCCTATCACAGCAAAAAGTTCTCTGGTCATTTTTTAGACTAAGTTCAACTAAAATTTGAAGTCTCCATGCAGTAAAGTTCTTCATTTGATTCTCAAACTTCAGGGCACGAAGGCAATTTGATTCCCAACCTCCAGTCAAGAGGATTGATCCTTAAAGGCAGGGAATGATGGTTTAATCACACCAAAAGGATACAGCAATTAGAACTCAAACCAAATCTAGACTTGCAGCAACCGCGGGTGGAGAAATTTGTGAGCTGGCACGTTTTCTCACTATGAGCTGTAACAAGACCAAAAGGTTGTGACAAGGGGAGATGCAATGTTGATAACAGTGTTCCATTATACATTTCTTTCATCTGGAGGGTTCAAATGCACCATTATTGGCTCGCGTAGCAATCTTTTAACTATAGGAATGAAACTGAGTGAAAGGCAGCAACAAGGCTCTGCATGGAAACAATCTTCATCATTGCATAAAATTTGAGGGCAGACAATACTAAAAATCTTACATCAAGACAAATACTAAAATCTTACATCAAGACAGTGGTGAGAAGGAAAGAAGGGTTGGATTAAAGGTGAATTAAAGCACTGGAACAGTCTGCCCAGAGAGGTTGTGGAGTCTCCTTCTCTGGAGACATTCAAAAGCCACCTGGATCTGTTCCTGTGTGACCTGATCTGGGTGGTCCTGCTCTGACAGGGGGGTTGGACTCAATGATCTTTCAAGGTCCCTTCCAACCCCTAACATTCTGTGATTCTGTGGATGAACTCCATAGTCAAAACCAGAAGCAAAATCTCTCCCATTCACCTCCCTTTTTTATTTAAGCACAAAGAGACTTTGAGTCTTTCTCCGTCCCTCCTGGGTGCTGTGAAACTTTAGGAAACCTCCCTTAGGCTAGAGAAAAGATGGATGTCCTCTGCTGTCCTGCAGATGAGTGAGTCTAAGGGCCAAGGTACAGAAGCCTTTGAAGGGAGATGCAAGTTCAGCTCATCTGGCAGGCACACTTCTCTCTCACTACTGCCTTAGTTTCTTGGGTTGTATGGGCTGGAAGAGAAAGGGTGTGAAGGTCTTGACACAGCCTGAATCAGTTTTTCCATGGAAGACGCTGGAAGGGATCTCTCCTTGTTATCTATTAAACTGTTGACAAAGTAAGAAGAAAATCTTTTATCATCATCATTAACTTCAAGGAATAACCACTGTTAGCAGAAGGATGGCTTGGCTAAGAGGGAGCAGCCTGAGCCACAGCAGCAGCACTGCCTGGCCTGGGACTCCCACTAATTCACCAAATTAGCTTAAAAAAAAAAAGAACATAACACTAGGGCAAGAACTGATGGCAATGAGTAACTCCAGGCGTGCAACTGAGAGCAAAACAAGGCTGCACAAACATGCATGGGAAAACCTGATCTACACTGTCATTACCCAACAGCCCCCGACTGCAGACAAGGTCCAGCTGTATCTGTGAAGATGACATCCCTCTCTGGAGAGGAGCCAAGCTGGAGGAGGATGTGTCCCACCATCATTTCCACGATGTTTGAGTTGCTGCCAGCTACGGAGTAGAGAATTCATCATCTGTCAGTGACCTCCAAGATCAGTCAAAGTTTTCAGTGCTCAGAGAGGAAAATCATACAAAAAGTGAAACATCTGTTAGGAGAATAAGCTGCATTTTATGGTGCTTGCTGTATGCAGCAACATGCCTGTAATCTCAGACCATGTTTGCCATGGCAAACTGACTCACCGCCTCTCTTCATGACACGGTTGTGGGATCTGAAGTCACCTTGACTGGAGTGAGTATTAATTTCTGTCAGTGGTATTTTAAATGTTTGCGTAGACAGAGTTATCAAGGCAAGTGTGAGCAGATTGTCGGTACAGCCAGAGCGCTTCCTTGCTTGGCTGGCCTTTTGGAGCTCTGCAGTCACCAAGTCTCTCCTTACACATAGTCTGGAGTGTAAAGCCACAGTAGTATTCAAAAGGTTAAAGTAGAGTGAACTGTTAATTTTAATGCTTTCTCTAAGCTTCAGTTTTAATAAGCGAAAATGATGTTCTTATTTGCAGTAAAGTGGTGTTATAAAATTCTGTCTGTCAAGCTCATTTTAAAACCATGGAAATAAATGATCTGACAAAATCAGGCTATTAGACAAGTGAAGAAGAGTGATTTCCATAAAAGTAGAGGAGCTGTTCCTTAATTTCACACTTGGTAGTCTTTTGGGTCGACTAAATTTTTAAATAAGTGATAAAATTATATTAGCGCAATTGCATTTTTATAGATTTTTTTGGTCATTGTACTCTTTTTCAATTCCTTTATTTTAACTCAAACCATTCTGCTGAAAGGTTACCTCTCAACTTATGTTACCTCGTAACAGTTTCTGCTCACACAACAGAGCTGTAGGTTCACAAATCCTCCTTAAAGGTACCCAGAACGACCACACTGACCCAAAAGTACTCTAAAGTGGAAAGATCATCTTAGTGCAGTCACGTGCTGCTGAAATGCTGGCCCTGCACACCACAGTTGACAGTGTAGGTGTGCAGTAAGTCACTTAGATGGAGTTTGGTTTCAGAGGTGAACATTTGCTTTGGGAGCTAACTAAAAGTTCCATCATCTACACCAAACAGGTAAAAGCCCAACAAGCAAGATGCCATTCCATGTCTGGGTGCGTGTGGCAAAGATAGAATCTGTAGAAAGAGAAGAAGCCACTCTTCACAACACCTAGACAATGTAGATCAGACAGGCTTGTTTCTCCAGCTCAAAACACACATCTCAATGCTGAGAGATGGCACAAACTTGTTCTGGGGTTGATGCCCTTCAGACACATTCCAGCTGACAGGAAGGACAACTGCTTATACCCAACTCTCCCAGAAACAAGGGAAGTTTCCACCCCCACAACCCATGGGAGAATTCATCCTGCCAGTTTTCTTAGCCTAGCCTGAGCAGAGAGGAGCAAGGCTGTGGCTTCTCCTCACCTGAACTCAACCACTCATTTTGGGAGCACAGCTGGCTGCATACTGGAAACACTTGTAGCACCACAACTTCTGCCATGGATTAATTTTTCCACCTCTGGAAATTTCTGACAAGCTTTTTTCTTGCCAAATCAAATCGCACATTTCGAGATGAAAGCTAATTCTCCTCCTCCTAGATTTAAAAAATGTTCTAATAATTACGTTGTAGTAGGGAGGTCAATATGAAAAGGATTTTGACCTTTTATGAGGCCAATGACTCTTCCTCTCATCTTGCTTAGTTTCATTTGTTTGTGGAGAGATCTAATACATTGATACACAGGTTGTGACATGCTGTTTGAACATTAGCTTACTATAATTGGTCACGTCATCATGCATCATATTAACAATATACACAAGTGCCCTGAAACAATTGTCTTATAGATCCATCACATATCACAAAGAAGCTTCTGGGACTGTTATCCAGCAGCATCCAATTGTGATGTACATTCTACCTGAGTTCTGGATCTAAACATCACTGTCACATTAATAGTAAGAGATAGATTAATAACTTCCTGCTGGCTTGCAAAACCTACACACATAAAGAAGATGGCAATAGAAATTTATTGACACTGAGCATGCTCAAAATAGAGAGCCTGTAAAAGAGCAAAAAACTTCTTTTTGTGGGTTTTTTCCAACCAACAGCTCTCAATGTCCCAAGCATGGTAATTCCTATACCCTATAGTAATGCAGCTAATCGTATTGCAGGATGTTGTTCCAAAAACTAGAACTTAAATATCTTCATCTATCAGCTGAATGAGATCTACATGACCTTGCGATGCAAAAATGGGAAAAAAATAGACCAGCAACTTGGATTTATGTCATATAGATCCCACCGAAAGCATTTTTTGCACAAATATTTTTACACCCTCTTTTGTCACACTTTCATATATTTTAAGAAAAGGGCAAAATCAGGTTCATTCCACACACAGCAACTTAGCTATATATCAGTCAAATTTCATTGTAATTAGGATGCCCAAATCTCCTAGGATGCTTTGTGATTTTCAGATGGTAATTTCATTCTTTTTCTCCACCCCTTCACCTTTCACCAGCTATTTGACAGTGAGAAATACAAGTGATTTAACTCCTGATGCAGCAGTCCAAACTCTGGGCAATTCTTTTATTAAGAGGTTAAGTGCAGAGGCAGGTCTTACAGTCAGAAATTCTCCTACCTATGGTTCTTTTAGCCCTGGGGCATGATCAGCTTGACCCAGACTCAACAAGAAAGTAAATATAATTATCTTCCTCATAGCAAACATGAGCCATTGACATGCAAATGTAGAGGCATTTTGTAAGGGAAAAGTCCCTCCAGTAGGTAGAATTGGAGTATAAGAAGACATCTTCAATAAACCTGAGAGACTTTCCCTCACTCCCATCCCAGAAGTTGTTCCAGGAAGGATCCATGGTCAGCAGTTTACAGAACCCAAGCTTTACATTGCTAAAAAAAAAAAAAAATCAAAAAAAAAAACCCAAACCAAACCTGCTGCTGCTGATTCTGCAGGGTCTGCTCTATTCCTTGAGTGAGTCAGCACTGAGTGAATGCCATGGTAGTTGTGCAGCTGGTTGGACTATTTTTCAGATAAGATGGAAAATGATGCAAATTTTAATAAACCACGCAGACAAAACTATTAACATTCCTACAGCCTGTTACGCATATCATCTGCCTTTTAACTCCATTCCAGCTGAACTGCTCCACTCTGCAGACCCTCTGGACTGGGAGCACAGTGCAGTGGCACTCTGCACCTCTTTAGCATCAGCAACACATGCACTGGATCTGGGCCCCGGTGAAAGGGGCTCTCTGGAGCAGGAAACCCTATAAATGTGCTTTTTACCCCACATAGAGAAAGCTTGCTTCACACCATGAATCAGAAAACAAACTGCTTCCTTCCATCCCTACTATTTCTGCTCGTTGATACCTGTCCTTCTCCATCAGCACAAGCCCAAGGGTCTGGGACTACCATTTCAGAAACCTCAGATGGGTGAACCAGGGCAAACAGCCCTTCTCCGTCAAGGGAGCTGCTCTACAAGGTGCACTTACTGCTATGGGGCAACCACAGGACCTGGGGATGTTCCTGCTGAGGCATTAAGCATTGTCACATGCTGTGCTGCCTTCCACCATGTCAAAGTCCTCAGCAAAGAGGGCATGGAGCATGGAGCAGATCACAGCCAGTCACCAATGCCACCCCACAGCACCTCTTAGAGCCCTCAGCCACAGTGCATGGAGGAGTCTGCCAGGGGTACTGCAACCTGTAAAGTCCAAGAGACTTCTTGAGAGCTTTTTTTTTTTTTTAAGCCTGGGGAACAATAAATTTCCCCTTACCAGGGATGAAGGAAACTTGTAGCGGCACCAGCTGCTCAGCCTCCTGTGCTTCTTCCTGGATATTCAGTACAAAAAAGCAAGCTTAGGACACTCCAGCAACTCCACTCCACACCGGAGATGTGCATTCAGTAGTGGTGAATCCATGCTCTCATTTTTATTTAAAGAAAGCTAAATTAAAAGCTCTCTGATATCTCAGACATGGGACCTCTTGGAGAACCCAGGCACTACAAGGCACTTGACATGCTGCCTAGCTTCCCCCACACCCAGGGAAGGGCTCACAGCCCCTCTCTGTTCACAAAAAGAAACCTACCTAAGGAACAAGACCAATGTATTACAAAGGATTTACCTCAGGTTTTTGAGAAAAATCAACCAAAAATAATCTGTCAGGAGTAAAGATTCTGCAGCATCAAGTCCATGGCAGCCCTCAGGCCTTCTTACAGTGGGCCCAGATGCCCTCTGGACAATGTATGCAAAGAACTTGGAAAGAAAAAGACACAGAAGTTATTCTTGCAGTATTTAGCACTGTGGTTGAGCCAAACACCACAGGATCATCCCAACCAAGCCTTTCAGCTGCTCCCATTGGCTTCACAGGGGAAGAATAACTTCTAAATTAACACCAGTTAGAAGACTCAGAACATATATTGATTTAGTTTAACAAATAAAGTTCTGGCCATTTAAACAATCTACCTGGGAACTGGTGCACTGCCCTGCAGTTAGTTTATTGCTATAAACATCTTGCCATCAGCACAACACAAAGAGGTTTTACTTTGGAGCTGATTGTCAAGGAAGTTAGAGCTTTGTGACACAGCCTGAGCTGTCCAAGGGACCACCTTACCCTCTACGAACCTGGAGGATGGGGGTCTCATTTTCCCCTCATCCCTGATTCCTCCTGGGCCTGCTGAAAGGCTTGTTTCTTCTTTTAGGGACTGGAAGGCCTGTCTGAAAAAAAAACTAGGGTGGTTTTATTAACAGAGCACAGAACTGGAAGAAAAGTTGTAACAGTTAACAGGTGTATTATAAAACTGAAAGACAAATAATCCCCACCAACAGTTCCCACAACAAAACTTCAAAATACTGGAGGTGGCATCTTAAAAGAGGTTTGTAATTAACATAGATTATTCTCAGACACCTTCTCCTGGTAATAACAAAGTTCTTACCATTGTATTCCCTTCACAAGTAGATTTTGTTACATCAAATTGAGGTGTGAATCCACAACAGATTTGGCTATTAGCACATGATTAACAGCCACACCATCATGGGCTAAAAAGCAGGTAGTCTATTTGCCTTTCAGATGTAGTCACCTTTTATATGGATCTCATATAATATCTATTTAACAAACAGGACCAAGTCCTGTTGAATTCCCAAGCCATATACTATGAACATAGAGCAGTATAGCTGTTAATAAGGGTATTCATCATAAGACAGCCTATTTTTGGCATGGCATACGACAGTTTCAGTAACTTACAATTGTCCCTTGAATGTGAACTTATTTAATTACACTCTAAGAGACTGCTTTCCCATATCACACAGCAATTCTCCAGCTGATCCAATGGGATTGGGTTAGTTTAAGGTGCACAACAAAGGACGTGAGGCACAAAAGGCCTTTTTCAGTACAGGAAGCATTTGCTTACATATAATAATTGTTTAAGATCATACAGTGTCCCCAAGTTCCATTAAATGCATTTTTATTGTATGCTTCCTGCCATGTTGACAGCCACAGTGCTCTACCTTGCTGCAGTTCAGTTTCACAGGGATACGAAGCAGCTGTATCCTGAGGGACACGGTCAATCTGAAATGTCACCTGGTGTTTATAACATCACAGCATAGCCCATGTAAATAGTTATTCTTGGTTTTGTTCTTCTCATCTGGAAAGGCACATGCAAAAGGCATTGCTTCCTGCAAAAATCCCTCATCTTTTGCAAACAAAAGCAAGGAGGGGAGGGGAAGGGAAGGGAAGGGAAGGGAAGGGAAGGGAAGGGAAGGGAAGGGAAGGGAAGGGAAGGGAAGGG